>JACXSJ010000533.1:134522-222612 GCA_014851325.1 Pentalonia nigronervosa | reverse complement strand
AAATCATAATCAAAATCATGTCCGTCCAAAAAAGTTTTGCAACAAAAACGATTTCAAGCGCGTATATACACACAATACACACATACCGTATTGAGACTGTAGCGAGGATATAATATATAATCTAAACTATGTACATATCCCCCACATTATGACGAATTATATATAATAATATGCAGTGAACATCACGCCGTCGCGCATATTGTATTATAGGTATATTCGTGCGGGTCAAAAGAAATTCGTGTATAATGCAGAGGATGCATGCAAGATGTTCTCAGCCGGATTTAACCGACCGCTGAGAGCGTTTCATGACGACGATACTCGATCGATCTAAAAATATAACCGATAGATCTCCGGGGGTTTTTTTTTTCACGGACCGTCCTACAGCGAACACGGAATAACAATATTCTTATAGGTATTATAATTTATTATACAAACACCACCGAGAATAACACGTCGTTATAATCCTCGGAATTCCACACGTAAATAAACCCCATTACAGGTCGCGGCGCACGGACGACGCGCGACGAAAACGATATTATGACCATCTGGTCCCGAGCAGGCACTACTATATTGCGCGTCCGAGGTATACAAAAATATACATCAAGTCCCAGTCTACTGAAACTCGTTTCAGTGAATATGACGTATGCCGACTATATGATACAACACAAATTAGGGCGGGAGGGCTCATCAACACGATATTATGATAATAAAAACAGTTTCGGAGATTTGTAAAATGTTGGCGAATTCGAGCAACCGAGGGAATTCAAACTCATGATATCGGCGTTAATGTAACTTGTGTATAGGTCATACGTTATATGGTCTTCAGTATTGAAATAACAACACTCTGGCAACTTCGATGTTGATACTTAACAATTGAATAAAAGTAATAACTATACGCCGCCACGCCGAAACTCGCAATAACGAATTTGGATATTTTTATCATTTATCATTACACTCCGGCAAACTACAGAAACGAAATAAAATTACACTATTGAAATTTCATGAAGACAATTTTTTTTAGCAATTGTAGGCCCTATAACGATCCTATCGTATGGCGTATATTATTTGATGATCAACACACGAGTGAATCTGAAATTATTTTTTTGGTAGGGGGCCCTTGGAAATTGTCCCGAAACGGTCCCCCGTTGTCGCTGCTCTCTCAGAACGGCACCACTGTTGTACACGGCGGATAAGTCGGTTTATCTTCAAAAATCGGCAGACGCGTCGGGTAGCGGTCGGGTAGCGGCGGAGATGTTGGCAGCAATGAGAGTAAACGCGTATGTGCGCCGGAGACGACGACGGCGCGTGTCAATTAGTGGGTGGAAAACGTATACATAAATACGAAATATACGGCGCGATTTCTTCGGGAGAGCAGCTCACACACGCACACACAAGTCGTCGTCTTCGTCGTCGTCGCCGCCGCCGCCGCCGTAGTTTCCGAGGACAAAACAAAGAGCGAATCGTCGGCCGTGAAGAAACCGGTTGCCCATTGTTCGGGGCGATCCCAGTGAAAGGTCAAGCATTGTGTGTGTGTGTGTGAAGAGAACACGCGGTGCGGCAGCACAGCATCCATTATAGATGAACATTACGATTTATGTTTAATATGCGAACGTGATTCACCTGCAAGTCCACGACCTACGACAGGATGTGAAGAAGGAGGAAGGGGCGGAAGTCTGTAAATCGAATTAAAATTTTTCCAATTAACCAAATCGTACGATTACGAATCGATAACCCTTCGACGCCGATAGGTGATAACAATAAGTAACAAGTCTAATAACTAATGATCACATATATATATATATATAAGGCATATGGCGAAAAAGATTTGAAAACATTATTATTATGACGTAGACGCGCGATCGACGCCGATGAAGTTTTGTACGAATCTCCTTGAACACATTATCGTTATCCGGATGTCGGTAAGTGTGTGTATGTGTAATGTGTTTGTGGCGTAGTGTTTTTACGGCGAAACCTTGAACTTGATACGCGTAAAATAAATTATCCGCACGACTGTATTAATCATATTTTGTATCGTGTGCGAAAACGAAAATCGCGTCAGAAGTAAAATTAATAATAAAAAAAAACAAGTAACAATAATAACGCGACGTTCGATAAAACTCGGAGACTATCAAATGGTTGGTCGGTGTAACAAACCCAGAACACGCGGACGGCTCGAATATTTGACAATATATTAAAGGTAACAATTGTGTTCGGTAAACAACATTAAAAGTACGTCAAACAAAAAAAAAAAAGCAACATTTTCCTATTCCGAGAAGAAATATTTTTTCCACCTATACGGCCAAGCAAGACGACTAAAAAGTTATTCAGTATCCGTAGAATTTATAATTATATATCAACATCCCGTTCGATTCAAATTACCATAGTATAGTTTCGGTATTTTACTGAGCAAAACGATCGTTCAGATGTTATAGACGGACAGACAATGCACTTATAGCTGGTATTGTTATTGTAATGACTACATAATACAGGACGGTATTGTATAATAATTTAATTGCACGGCATTTCAATATAGAATGCGCCGTGTGCGCGATACACAATTATATTACATTACAAATCAAGATTGAAATGAGAAATTAGATAATATTTTTACTGGTTAAAATATAATAATTTTTCACAAATTTTCAAAATACAAACTATTTTATTTCTTGATAATATTTATATATTTTTTTAAATTTAATTAGCTATATAAATATATACTATGATAGCTCTATGATTTACAATTATACACGATAGAACATAATACATTACATTTTAATATTATATAACAAAGCCAGCATCCAATATAATGGAAATTACTGATTTAATGGCGATTGTGGATTTTGTATTGAGCATGGAGTAGATATTAAGGGGGATATTGAGAGTTTTAAGTAAGTTAACTAAAATAATCCATTTGGTTTGAAGGGCAGGGCAGTCAAATAGAATATGGGATAAATCACAGATACATTCATTTAGGTGAAGTGTGCAGAATGGTGAATCGTTAAGGCCGAGTTTGAAGGAGTGGCTGGGTAGAAGGTGATGCCCTATACGTAGCCTATTAAATTGTACAATATATGGTCTATGTAAGTGCAAGTTATTAAACCAGGTTTTTTTTGGGAAAGTGGGTGTAATATTTCTGTATTTTGAGGCGAATTCTGCAGGTAGGTTGTTCCGGTGAGAGAGCCAAGTGTTGGTGGAGTGTTGTTTTATCAGAGCTTGATAATATTATATTAAGGGTTTTATCCCGAACAAACAATAAAATCGTTTAGAATATAAAACAACATTTACAAACTGGAACCGCATCGATTTAATTGCAATTTGAAATATTTTTTTGGATGGCTAATTTACAAATCAATTATACTTTGCCCTATTGCCCGGTTGCGACTACTCTTTCCATTCACTTGAGTAGTTTTTTCAATCAATTAAATACAAAATAAATTAATTTGTCTTTCGGTATTTTTAAACGCAGACTCCTCGCTCATTAAATTCCTACAATTACTTACGTTGGTAAATTATTAGTTTACGAATGCAACGCATTATATAGGAAGTACCTAAGTAGTACACATAATCACATAACGTGTGAAGTATAGCGCACCGGAGACACAATAACGATGTGGAAATGGAAAAGATTAAATCATTCGTATTATGGCTATAGGACAATTTATTATTATATGGTAAGTAATAAAAAACATTATAAAATAGAGAACGAACGCTGTTTTCGTCCAAATGTCTGTCAAACATATTATAATATACGACGAAATAATAATAAGCCATTATAAAAAACGAACCGAATTAGCTTTCGACATCACGCCTGCAGTGTCGTGCGAATTCCTCGACCGCTGACAACTATTATCCGCCATATAATACGCATGCGTGGAAATGGGATTTATACTGTCCGATCAGAATGAAATGGTCCGGAAAATAAAGTTAAATTTCTCTCTGCTGCAACTGCAATTACGTCGATTTAATTCATGTCGATTAAAGAAACACGACAAAAAAAAAAAAGATTAAAAGTATTGTGATTATAATTATTCACTTGTCAAACAAACGCGACACATACGAACGAATTAATCGTCGTTAAAGATGTTAATGTCTTGTACTCAGTGACCGCAGTAGTCGTATTATTTATGTAACCCCAGTGAAAAGCTTAATCAAATATACATAGAATTATTACAGTGTACTACCTATCATTGCAATTTTACTCAACCACTGTAATTTTTTTTAGCACATTATCCGTTTTTATTGCTATTATTATTAATTTTCTTTTGGTCTTTTATAATTTGCAGACTCCTTGCTTCCGCTCTGCGCATACAAATATTATATAGACGACTATGATATACATAAGTAAAAACATATAATACAGTAAAATGTAACATACCATGTTCAGTTGTGTTGTGCAAAACCAAAATATTTCTTCCAGTGATGTTTTATAATATTTCTACATAGATTTCTGAAGTCTACAGCATGTATTATAGGTACGTATAGTACCGTAGTGGTGTATTTACTTGGATATAATGTCATCAACATATTATGAAACATAAGTACTTTACTGTACTCACTTAGTCACTAATACCACGATAACTAATGATTTTTTTTAAAACAGATTTGTTTGCGTGCACATACATGCACAGAAACAACAGGCGTCGCTGTTTCAACATCAACAAAAACGGTGACGTTATGTAAATACTATAAATACCCATTATACGGTACTTCCACAACCAGGAAATATCAAATAAATTAAAGGATATACATATAATAGAATATATAAGTACAATATACAGAGCAACGTTCGAGCAAAAGTAGCAACGTTTATACACGAGCTCGACGCATTACATTTATTACGGTTAAAGACCCCCCTCACCATCACCAAAGCTCCTGAATCCTCTAGAGTCTAGAGTACCATAATATTACTATACAGGTATTCTATATCCTTATAAGATAATGTCGGCAATTTTTTTTTAAACGTATATATACTTATCTAATTACACCTCCACCATTGGACAATGTAACTGATAAAAATGATGTGCATTAGTGAGTTACGCGGAAGGTTTGCACTTGTGACAGATTTGCGATTTACTAAATGTCAGATGAAAACATTTTTACAAATGTACGTACAAATCGTACGACCAAAAAGGGTTTTATAAGGGATTATACTCGGGGTAATTAGGGAAGTATATATACTAACTTTTCATTTTTAAACGACAGTCATCATTTTGTTTAAACATTTTAAATTATCGTTCGTTTTTAAAAATAATTACCGTGTGCGTGTACAGTTTTATAAGTGGTATACAACAATAAAAATAATATTAATTCAACTTATTTTTAATTGGGTTTTCTCTGTTCTATTTGTATTGTTCATCATCAATTCTTAACAACTGCTAAGTATACAAGATTAATTGTGTGGTGCGAAAATTATTATAACATATTTATAAATTGTGTAAATTATTTTTATAGGCAATAGGAAGGGAAGAATAAACAATTTCTAGAAGTATTATTTATTAATTTATTAAAATATATTGTATGTGATGGAAATAACTATAAGAATAAAAGTAAAAAATAAAATAAATATTTAAAATTTTTAAAAATATACCTATATAATATTTTTAATGAAACTTTCTTATGCTAATATGGATTATGCAAATTAAACATAATATTATTATAACGTAGGTTGAAGTTTTTTTTTTATTTCTTGTAAACGAAATCTTGGGACGCCCGGCTTAAACCTTTTTTTGGTGATATTGTGGGTTGGTACAAAGGTTGGCATGTAAGTATGAGAAAAATAGTAACAGTGTATAAAAAGTGCATAAACGCAACTTTTTGTGTTTAACGAGGCCATCAAAACTTTGTTTTTCACAATAAACGACACTGTTATGATCCGTTATATTATAGTAAAAGTTTATTTTACCTAATTTATTTTTGACCCAACGTTCTTCTAAAAGTAGGTTTATTATGAAAACTGCAAACAAGCGGAAAATTGCTGACGTCCATGGTTAGATTTCCTACGCTTTGAATTTAATTAAAAGTATTATCATGAAAATTCTCGAATGACACGGAACATTGGAAGTGAAAAATATATTTAACGAGAACACTCTTTCTGTTCAATAAAAAGTTGGGTTTACTTTATTTTAGTTTGTAAAGAAAAAAGCCCGACTAAGTATAGACTCTGTAGTATAGAAGGTGTCGAGTGTACCTTGTCATTTATGTAGTCTATAATGTATGTGTTAAATTTGAATTCAATGAAAAGTCATACACGTTGCATATGAAAAACAATTCTGAGCAGAGATGGAGAGTTAGCATCTATTTTTAAGGATATATAATAAAATTTATTTATATTTGGTACAATTAAAAGTTATCATTTTTCTATTATAGTATAACATGTGGCATTTTACCCATCCTATCTTAACCTAACCTATTTATGTTGAACTAATTTTTGACAAAAACATCTACCTATATTATATTATTATTGCTACTAACTTTTAAGTTGATACCGACATACTGTAGAATGGTATGAATAGGTTCATATACTATTAAAATTTATCTAAATACTTTGAAAATAATCAACTAAAATCGTTCAAGGAAAACTAGTAATTATTTGTTAAATATTCGAGTTAATAGATTTTGACAAATATTGTTAACATTTGAGTCAAGTTCAAATTTCTAAAAAAAAAATTGTATTATGTATTTTTGATATTTTTAAACCGTTATAATGTGAACAACGTATGTTGAACCATGTATTCGATTTCATTTTTAATTAAAACCGAAAAGTTATTACATTTTCAACTATAGAACAATTTACACATTTTAATGATTTCGACAAAAGTTATTTGCAATTAAATATATATTTTAGATGGATTGTTAATTTGTAATAATTAGAGAATTTTCGGTTGTGATTTTATGATGGTTGACGTAGGAAGATTGTAAACATTTTTAAAATCCCATAAAAACTATCTCTTATTTTCCTAACTTTTTGCATTTGAAAATAATGCCGATAAGTTTTTTAATAACAAGTAGGCTTTTTTTTTTGGTATTTTTTTTTACTATCCTTTTGTCATTATCGGTGAATGAACGAAAGAAGCTCTGAAAACTATCGAGCTTAATTTTCAGAGAACCGTGGTTCTGGTTTTTAAATTATTTTGAAAATATTTACTTGGAGAACTGTTTATAAATAAATTGTATTATACAATACACAACCTCGACCTATTGTCATTGCTGTTTAACCAAATCGAAGTTTCATGTAAGCCCCCATAAGTTTTCCAACATTATATTATATATTGTTTGTTTGTGCACGTAGGGTGCAGAGAATGATTTTCACGGGAGCACCGTCACAGTGAAAACTTCATACTAATTTACGCAAGCTTAATTAAGCTTAATTAATCTCGGATTATATATTGTAATGATATGACGTTCACAGTGATGGACTGACATATATTGTTTTTTATTTGTTCATACTACGTAAATATATTAATTTATACAATGTGTTACACGATTAAAAATAATTGACAAATTTAACAAACATTTTATTATCGAGGAACATAATTACAGCCCTCAGGAATCAGGAGGACACATTGTGTTTCAGTTCATCGTTACATGATTGATGCATGTAATAACGACATAAATAAAGTTTTCCAAAAAATTATTACAATATTTGTAATAAGAATTTCAAACGTAAAAATGACCATATAAAAAAAGTTATAAGACTAAGTTATAATACTCCGGGTAATCGCCTCTCCACCTAAATAGGACTTTTAAATTTAGAACACATTTTATTTACATATTATGTGGTAAGCTTAGGTACTGTATAAGTATATACACTTAATTATCATTCGGTCCATGTAATACTTATGATGATATTTCTATTTTCCTAGTCCGAGGTTCGTTTGTTTAGAATATTGTTAAACATACATAACAAGCTTTAAGTTGTTAACAATGTACATAGACAGCAATGATAAAAGTTAAATAATGTAGAAGAAAGTATAATATATAATAATAAATTATAATGCCTATAAAATATATAAATCAAACAGAAACATAAGCAATGAAAAATCCCGTAAAAAATTGTTACGTTTTAAATTAAAGCTGGTGCGAAAATAACAAACATACCAATATACGTGATCAGTAAATAAATAATAAATAATAAAAAGTAAAAAAACTAAAACCGTTCAAACGTTTTATAATTTTTTGTTTTTTGATCACAAAAACTCTCATAATTAATAACTAACACGTAAACAAACAAATACTATTTACTTTTGGAGATTTATTTAAGGTACAATCAAAATCACGTTTTTAAATCAGACGGGTTTAGTCCATCGTAACATTACTAGACAAAAATTATTTAAAAAAAAAGCGGGACAGGATATGAAAATCTTGTTAGACACTTGACGTTGGATTGTCAAGCTTCACTGGCTTCGTCACACAGGCTAAACGTGGTGTACAGTAATTAAATCGAAATCAAATAGATCAGATAGGGAATTAAGTGCAATTTTTTGATGTCACGATTACCCCGCATACCTTCCACCACAACAACGTAATATACGCATAAATTCTTGCTTTTCCCTAAATTCAGATTAAAATTGAATAGTAAATATATCATGTATTTTATATAGGTTTTGATTTAACTCACGAATGAAACGTTCGTTCGCACTTAGTATGCATAAAGATGATTAAGCATAGAGATGTACTATGCACAACTTACTAAATAGAATATATATATATATATATATAAAATATATTAATTAGTTATATAATATTCAATCGCTGGTTAGCAATTTGCTGGAGCAAATGACGACGATGACGCAACTCATTAGTCGCTTCAATCTGGTGTGCGAGTGTGTAGGGGGAAGGACAACTTGCTGATGCAAGAGACTTAACGGTACTTCATCTCATTGATATGCACACGGCAAGCGATTCCAGACATCGTCGCGTATCTATCTCTACGTGCGTACCACCATAGCAGGTACCTACACATACGGTGCAATATGTCATAAACGATTTGTATTGTAGGCGACTATTATTGGGCTATAGACATAATATTATATTAAACATTCGTCATTGCCGTCCAAGGCGCGGCGGCAGAGGCATCGCGAATTCGACAGGTAATCTATATTATATATAGGCTATACACTATTTACTATTTACCTATTCCAACTCAAATCGTTTATTGTCAAGTGCACAGTCGAGTCTTGTGTGCGAGAAAAGCTGATTGTGATTACACGGCATGAGCGACCGCGGCGACGACGGGCGTTAAACGGATAGTTCAAAAGTCACGTGAACACATCATAATACACGCACACACGCCACGGTGTTATTTCATCACAATTCAATATTATAACGACGCGCGAGTGCGTACAACGCGTATTACCTACTCGCACAAACACGTGCAGATTATTATCATATATTCACATTTATTCCGAAATCGGTCTGCGCGGCGACCTTATGCTAATACGTCGTCGATTATTACTGCGAACTAGTTTATATAATTAACGTGTACGCACACACGCACACGCACACGTTGTGTGTATTATGCCTCACTAATGACACTCTCTCCTTACCACCACCAAACAAATGCCACCGAGCGACAATTTTATAACGAGTGTGCCTCCCCGCGGGGAGTTTATAGTACACCCCTGCAGGGAAGAACGTTATAGAAGATCTAATCGGGAAACAACAATGATAATATATATGTATATAATATTATATACGAGTGGGGGAGTCGGTAGGTTTTCCGCGAGTGTGAATCGCAAAACAGGGACACACGCCACCGGCGCAGATTAAGAGGACAGAGACCTGCAGGAGACGGACTGTCCGTACATATTGTACGAATTGTGAGAGGGATTTAGCACGGGAGATTCAGGAAAACGTTAGCGTAGTAGCGCCGATTCAATCTGTTCTGCGGTTGCATCCTGCCCTCATCACGGTTAACGCCGTCGCCCGGTGAATAAATCGGCAACTGCAGTATATTATTCGCCGTGCATTCTTCCACCTAGGTCATTATAATCGTGCAAACAAAACGACGTAACATTATACAGCACACTTGGTATATATCGAGTAAGTTCGGTTTTCATTTCATAAACTCCAGTGTTTACAGCATCATAAAATATTAAAATGTACTGTATGTGTGTACACACTTGTCGCCGCGTCGATGACGTACAACTGGGGGAGGGGGGAGGGCGCCGCCCATATACGAAGTCGGAAAATTATTCATTGGGAACAGTATTTAAGCATTTTCGTCGAAAAATAACACGTTGGAAACATGTATTGTTGGATTTGAATTTTTATTAAAATATTATATTATATTGGAATCGAAATCCGTTTTAAATACCTCGGAAACGTAATTGTATGAAAAATATTCCGTTGGAAACATATGTTGTCGAAACTGTAATATATAGAACAATATTTTGTCGAAATCGTATTTTCATAAATTTTTGGGTTACGGTTCTGAACAAAAATACTTTTTTGAGCTAATACTATTCCAACAAAATACGGTGTATAAAATAATAACCGCTAACTGTTTGATTTCAAAATGCATACGTTTTCGAGCAGTTTACTTTTCCAATGTATATACCTATTTCCGAGCAAATTCTTTTCCGTCAAAATATCTGTCGAAATCAATAAAGTTTGGAAAAAATATTTTCAGAATCTTGACTAATTATTGCCAACAAAATAAAGCCCTCGCAGTCAACTTGCTTCTGAAGTGACCAGTCCGACTGATCTCCTATGGCTTGTTGCCTAAAAATGTAGTACGTATAGCGTATATAGCGTATATAGCTATCTATATATCTCGCAATATATAATTATTATAATATGTTGTCGATCTGACGACTTTACCCGTTAGTCGAACCTGCTGTTTTTTCATTCATACCTACCTACATATATCCTATATAATTGGGAAAACGGGCTTTCGAGTTCGTATAAGGCAGGTGTAAAATCAAGTCTTGTAGGCTCTATGAAATCAAACACTAAATGAAATTTAATATAGAAACCTTCTAGGCGATTTCAGATCGCATTACAAAATCGATTTGAGAGTATTTTAAGACTTACGCTTACAATACTTTATGACGGCCGATCGTCGTCACTAACAGCTGGCGTGTTTATATATTTATTTACCATGGCAGGCCGGTGGTCAGTATTATAAGCCACATTATCGAATCGTCGAAAATTGTAAATTGATTTCTATTGATGGTCATTGGACGTGAAAGGGAATCATAAATAACAAAGTAAATAAATAATGAATAAGTGATAACCTACATATTATTGTATAATATATTATTTCGAATCAAAACCAATATTGTGAATAAGTAAATAATATTTGTATCAAAAGATCCTTATTGTTGTATGAATAAACAAACCTTTCCGTGAATGACTATATATAATAACTGTAGTCTAAATACAACTATATTATTATACTTAAATAAGTAATATTTCAATACAGTACTCGTGATTCGTCAGCTGTATAAGATAACCCGAATAAATACATTCGTTTGTATACAGTATATTATAATATTATATACAATATACTATCATTAGGAAAGAAGAAAAAGGTCGAGGGAGTGAGAGTCGAAACCGTATTTCAACAAAGAAATAAGGAAAAAACACTCGAATCCCACGCAGCTATACGAACGCTACGGGAATGTGATCGGTTTATTATTATTAATATTATATAGAATGCGGTTTGGCGCTGAGTACGCGAAAAATGTAAATTATGTTGTTAAATCCTGATGAATTTTCGGGGCGCCACCGACACCATTACAGCAGAGAAGCACGGAACTAGACAATTATAATGTACGGTATAGGGTCGATCGCGTGTCCCAGCCATTCGTAGCGTTTAGTTAGTTCTTTCGATGATTCCAAACGATATATTATTATTATTTTATATTTAAAACGCATACACATTGCAAACTCGATATTATTGATTCTCACGTTCGACACGTTCGGCAAATGTTATTTTATATCATACGCTTTTCAAGCCAGTCGCAATCGTCGAAATTAGGTCTCGCGGGCGACTACAAATAATTTGTGATATTTAAGAATAATATGATGTAATACGCTCGTTTATTTTCCTCGGGAAAACAGTCGCTGCAGTTTTTTTATACAAACCTACGCGTATAGTTTGACCGCTGTTTTGTAGGACGCGCGTGCAGTGGCGGCGGCGGCGAATACGAATATTTATACTCTCCACATTTAATATACATATATTATTTACAGTGTATAAACGAGGCCATGATATATATTATAATCGATATGTCAGTTTTATTGG
The DNA here is from genome assembly GCA_014851325.1 of Pentalonia nigronervosa. Lineage (NCBI taxonomy): Eukaryota > Metazoa > Arthropoda > Insecta > Hemiptera > Aphididae > Pentalonia > Pentalonia nigronervosa. The sequence continues at coordinate 210,362 of JACXSJ010000533.1, read as the reverse complement.
TCTCGGCGAATTAGACACGCGAAATGTCCGGCTACTGTGTGAAATGTAATTATTAATATTATGACTAGTGACGAGTGAAGCAGAATTTTAACAAAAAACTATACTTACATCTGTCGAATCGCTTGAGTATATATATTATATATATACTCGTATGTATAATATAGTATATAAAGTGGAGTATATGGTATGACGTAATGTACACATATAATACGTGCTAAGTGTCCATCTCGGACAGAGAAGTGACGAAATATGTATTCGAAATTCATTGTGCGTGAACAAATCGACGGGGACGCGCCGACGTGTACGGTGGTAACCGGGATAAGCTCTGGTACACCGGTAGTATTTATGAGTATACCGAAAAAATATCTGACACTATATTCCAATAACACAGGTAGTTACAACCATCGGTATAAACCAAGATAATAATATGTATACTACCGGCCCGATTGTCATCCGCGTGGCAGCGCTTGTGGTAAAGTTGAAAACGTAGAGGTGCAGAGTGGTGCTAATATAATATTATAATATATTATTATGTTTATCAAACGGGAAGCAGCCCTGAAGGTTACAAACACACACACACCGTCTATAGTAGTGTCATTTCCGACGTGACACAAAAAAACAACTATAATCATAATAATAATGATGCCAGAACACGATAATAATTATATTAATAATAATAGCAAAAAGACCCGTCCTGCTGTCGTTTCCAATAATAATACGCCTCCGTTTGAGGCGCGCGCGATTTCACGTCTCGAATTAAACGAACGACGCAGCGCCAGCTGTAGAGTCCATGTTTTATTGCAGTCATAAATTACACACGACCCCCAGCGATCGTATTTATTTACATACACACATATATATATATATATATATATATATATATATATATATATATATATATATATATATATATAAGACAAGTACAAATGACCGCACGTACACCATTCGACTCAATTTTGGGACCGTAATAATATAATATAGCCCTTAGCATTATTGATTGACAACCGATTTCGTGGTCGTTATAACTTGTAGAATTCATCCCCGAGACCGTGCAATAAATCTCGACTGTTTAGTATACATATACACATAGCGTGGTGGCTCTAAGTTTATTGAGGGAGAGGCCTAAGTGTGCGGTGCTCGAAAAAATATTTTATTCACCGATCGACACCGGGATCCGCCGACCCAATAAATAGCAGATGTATAGAGCACCTATTGAATAAACCATGTCCATGTTATAAATACAAACAGCAGTTTCTAGTTTAATGTACCCTCATACACACTGCAGCACCAAACTATATTATGTTGCGCGGAAATCGAATGCACGTGGGGAGGGTTTTTGATTGAGCCCGATTTGGCGACTCGTCGGGAAACAGAATTCCTAAATTCATAATTGGGTCCTTGGTACAAAATGCATGGGTGTATAATAAGTCGAAAAATGTCAACCGTCACAAGATGTGTATAGCCGGCGTTTCATTTCTAAATTCACGTCGCAGCAAATGTATTTGGGTCTCATCACTTTTAATTGTATTATTTCTGTATTAACGCAAAAAAAAAAGATGTATTCATCATAGCTTTACATCTTAAAATCTAATGATTTTTTCTTGGTAATTACATAGTAATTTTCTCAAAAAGTATAATCCAATTTTTTGTTAGTAATAAATTATATTAATAACATTAATCAGTCAATGGCAATAATCGTTGAAATGGAGTTTTTTTTTGTGTTTTCTCAGCTTCACTCCTAAAGACAAATTATGGAACGGACTTTTGCTAATACAATGAATTAAAATGTTATATCGTCGCGATTGTAACCATTCAGAAAGAGTTTAGATTTTAAATATTATTACATTATAGCTATAAGCTATGGAGATTAGTGAACATTATTCCTTTGTAAATCGTATTATCGATAATCCCTAGAGTAAAATAGTTGGAAATAAAATTATATTCAACATTCAAGACAGTAATCGATTACAAATATCCATATCCCTTTCACATACGAACTTTTAACTCGGAAACTTCTCGAAATTACGTTCAAAAAACTTTCAAATTTATACATATAGATTTTATTTGAAAGTTTGAACATTTACCGTCACATTTATACAAGATTTCATTAAAATCTTAGAATTTCAGAGTTTTACAGTTTGGTAGATATTAATTATACAATATTGAGTACTTGCTTTTTATGCACGCAAAAAAATCCACCTAAGTGCATTTAACATTTAACTCTTTATAGAGCAAATCCAGAACATTCAAGATCGTTAACGAATTTAAGTGCACAAGAATAGCTTATAATAATTACAATAATACCTAATCTTACAATAATTATATAATTTTATTTTATAACATTTAACATTTTAGAATAGTATAATATTTCAAAGCAAAACTGGTCCAAACATACAAAACATGTCCGCTAGATGGCAGAACTTATTTATTTTGGCACTGGCAAATAAATAATTCTTAAAAATTGTTAGAAATTTATTTTAGAACCAGAGAACCTAGCTTAACTCCACGATGGTGGATTAGACAATATACTGATATTAATTGGGCAAACTCTATAATTTAGAATTAAAATTGGAATATCACAGTAACCTAATTACCATTAGTTAAGAAACCAATTAAAATTAAAAAAAACAAATATCATATTTAAATTATATTATAGTTACTTATGATTATTTCTTAACGATCATTATTGAAATTATTAAAATTTTAAAATATGCATAAATCATTAGAAGCTTTCTCTTATAATAATGGATTTTAGGGATAAGTAGTTTTGGCGGTATGTACCTCAACAATTTACAATGCATGAATTATTTTCCAGTTATAAATGAATATCAATATGTTAATATAAGCCATGATAATTATTTGTTTCCCACATTAATTTCTCATATAGGATATAAAGCATTCCATCTTTATTAAAATGTACTAACTTATATGCATAATTTTTATTTTAAACTAAATACGCTGGCTATATTTAATTACATCCGTTAATATATTTTAAGACATTCATGGAGATTAAAAAGTATTATCATTGGTATAAACGAGTGTAGTATATTACCACGACTGAGTGAAATATGAGTATTTGAGCCACATTCGCACAAGGCTGTGTAGTATCAAATTATTTTAAATTTAAATTTAATTATTATTGATTAATTTATTCATTAATTTCTGTAAAAAAAAAAATAAAATTTCAGCTTAACATATTCAATATTCTTTATAATAAAATGTTTCAAAAACAAGTTCTTTTTTTATTATAAAAATTCAACATTTTAGTAACTAAACTAATATAAAGATATCAATTTGAAATTTAAAATTATGTTTTACCAGTCATTTACCAAATGTTTGTTGTATATATATATTATTTTTTTATAGGTATTTAAATAATACCTATACATAAAAATAATTTATATTACTATTTGGCGCCCCTTAGCGAAAGTGTCCGGAGAAAAGTGTCACACCGTTTCGCACATTAAAATAGGATATTGAACACCTACATGTTCAAAATAGAGGTATATTATGCTAATAATAATTGGATAAATTAAATAAAAAATTATAAAAGCGGAGTCGATACACGCATGCTTGATTTATCTTATTGTTCTTAAAGTTTAAACAATTGATAATTTTTTAATTTTTTTTTTTTTTATAAAAACATAATTTACGTAATGGCGAATGTAGGTCATCATAGACAAAAACGTTATAAATAAAAACGAATACAATACGACATGTTTTAACAAAACCCGATTGTTATTTTAGAAATTGCATTGAAACGAACACGTATAATATTCAAATGGATTGGCGTACAGATTTCTGGCTTTTTGTACAAAATACAGCCGAACTCGTCTCGAATGACGTTACAGCCCCCCCTCTCTATTAACGGCAGCCGTTTGGAAAGCAGTACAATGGTTGCTGTAATAATGGGATACAATAACTGCGGTCCAACGTGTAACAGACCCACCTATTACTGTCGAGTTAAAAATAACTGATTCTTCTATTATAATAATAATAATAATAATACAAAATTTGTTATTTGGTTTGCAGCATTTTTCCCATATTTCATACGACATTATAATGTTGTGTGGACGGGGGAAAAATAAACACGTACAATAATTGTACGTGTTAATTTAGTTATAAATTAATTAAGTAATAATATATAAATTATCAATTATTGATATATTATTACTGAATTAATATTTTCTTGTAATAACCAACACGTAATGAATAATAACAATCATATATCAGGTACATAATGTTATATATTTATTTTACGTAAGAGGATATAAATGTGCGCCGACATGTTCGACACGTTCGCGACAACGACGTGGTAAGAGTGATGTTTATAGGAAAATTGCGCGCAGAAATAATATTACACGAGCATGACATATGACAATATTATTCGATCTACTCGGTCGTTCACTTAAATGTTTTGTAGGAAATCGATAACGAAACACAATATATATTACCTCCTTCATACAAGGCTAAAGACTTAAGAAAAACTTGAACGAGGAATGTTGTTACGAAAACATCCATGCCAAAATGGCAAAACGGTTCGAATACGATTAATTAATATATTGAACAATAAAATACAATTTTGCAGTGCAGGTACATACTATTATACGACATAGTAAACATAGATCGGTATGGCTACCGTACGCTGACAAAAAGCCGCCAACAACCAATTTTCCTTGTAGGTGATAAGATCAATATCACGGCTGTAGATCATACATTATTCTACGTAGCGCTCCTATCAAATGGCGGATATTGAATTCGACTGTAATTGACAATCTAATATAAACACAAATAATATGATATTCTATATATAAATATATAAATAACGAATAAAATATACGTGCGGTTATACGCGCAACTTATAAATACTAAATATAATTTTTACGCCTAATAGTCGATAAAAAAATTAATGACCGGTTATAACCGGTAGTAAATGGCAAATGACCACAAACGAGTAACGATGGACCGCAACAAGACATTTGTTGTTTTTCGGCAAAACCAAAATAAAAATAGACTTCATACCGAAGCACTGCGGGCATACATGTTACCTACAGTAACAAGATCAGTATAATCATTTCAATAATTAATTGTTAATTTAACAAATAGTACATTGATCAGTTTTATTTGACAATTATCATTATAACCAATGCTATTATTAATCAAACGAATATTATTGTTCTTTTGACTAATTTGGAGATTGTTAACAGCTAACAAGACAATCTTCTCTTAATACTATTAATGGTTTATTTTTCAGTGTAGGCTAAGTTTTCTATGATTTTTTTCACAATCGCCGTTTTTTTACAAGTTTTAAATCCGTGATATACCTGCTATGACATCAACACGAAAAAATAGAAAAACGGTAGATCAAATGCCAACAATAATTAATGAAAATGATTATTTTAAGTTATTTCTATTTTACTATTGATTTAGCGGAGCGCGCATATAATAGTAGGTATTTAAGCCCGAGCAGGTTATTAAACGCATTATTATGATACGTCACGACCCGACAGAGACCCAGAAACAAAATATTGTTTTAGGAAAATCGCAATGTGGTGGAGAATTTGTTTATTAATTGCCGTCACAAACAGCAGCTGTGTGGACGAATCGTGTCCGTTGTTTGAAAAAAAAATGGTTTAAATTTGTGTCGACAACAAACGGGACCCAGGGTGCATCGTCGATAGCTGATATTGTTTAGTATTTTGTATAATATATACGATAGCATGCGATACACAATGCACGTAGTATACACCACATACACCACATAGGATTTCGTTCGGTCACACACACCAATAATAAATAATAACGAACGAACCATGTCCTCGACGAGAACGACACTGCACACGAACTTATCATAACGAGTAATAAACTACGCGCCGTTGGGCATTTCAATGAGCGCGTAATAAACATAATCTCACAACTGTATATTTGTATAGCAATTACTATATTTGAATAGTCTACAGAAGAGAGGATTGAAAAACAAAATAATCAAATCCTATTATCTCCAAATCCGAGATCGACCCGCCCTTTACTTGGATATTTCAATTTTCACTCCCATAGCTTAGGTACGGCCTTTTATCATCGATTTCGGCGATGCTACGACATTTCGCATTATCGCGGTACACAATATTATACCGTTGTGATGGATACATCGCACAAAAACATATTTACGTACCTGCATAATATAATAATTTAGTATTATAAATTGCGGCTTCACCAGAGGAGCTGCTTTTGTTGAACAGTTTATACATCGCTATCGTCGCTGCACGGGTTATGATAAATTAAAGAGACTTTCGTGGAAGGAATATTATCGTCAAAGTGGGCTTCTATAATAACCTTCTTTTTCTCATAGTCAACGATAGTTTTTTCTCGAAATAAAGGTTAGAAATATTAGTCAATAAACAATATGACAGAAAATCTAAAATTAAGGTGCGCTATGACCACGGCGACTACTCAAAATCCAAAATGTTGTACCCACCTTGACATAGATGAAAAGCAAATCGTCCGAGAAAGACGTATTTTAACGAATTTCGTAAGCACATAGTATAAACATAACGTTATTACTTCAACGTTTAATTTATCCTAAACTGAAACCATATCGTTCTGAACAGAAAAAAAAAGAATATCTCCGGACACGAATTACATGCAATTTAATGTTTTGACCAACCACGCACAGCTATATTATTACGCCTATACGTAGGTGTAAAATAATTTTAAGCTTTCGAGTAATAATTTCTATGATTTGACTGTTCAGCTGTACATAATAATAATTAGATGTTTATCGTCACACGGAAATTGCCATGTTTCTGTGATCACCATTCATCATGTACTTTATGCATGGCTTGGATTAAATGTATCGTGATTTGTACCGCCTTGTTCGTATCGTTAAGTTTTCGCGTTAGGATAAAAAAAAAAAATAAATACGAAAAAGACGATACATGTTCAATAAGTCGTAGAGCGGCGTATAAACGACGAAAAAAATCGTTTGAAAATTAGATAAAGTGAAAAATTATTGACGTTTAAGGAGATGGTTTGTAAGTCGTTAAAACGTAATTTGTAGGGAGTTTAAAGTTTCCGGTGATAGAACCAACTCGCGGCAACGGTTTTAGCCGGTTTATATTTTTATTTTTTACGCGTTTCTCCAATAACACGTGCCCAGCAAGAGCCATGTGGTATTTTCCTAATGAAATCCGTTGTCCTCCGGTTCATTTCCATTTAAACCCATTCTCGAAAAGTTCACTATGAAATTCTCCACCGGTGATCGTGGAATGTTCTCTTCCAAATAACTCGGAAGCAATCTATGTACGTGGTTTTTTTCCCGCACACTCTTCCGCCGCCAAGGAACACCACTTTGACCGTACATCTGGCGGTCACAGGATATTGCGGTCGGTTTAATGATTCCGCTTAACCACCATCGTACACGTCATGCAATGATTTCTATTTCTCCTGCGCAGTCCAAGGTATCTACGGCAGGCGACACGTTTTTCACCGGTGTGTATTAAGTGTATTAAACTTTGTTATAGATTCACCGTCCAAGAATTTCATTAAACACGGGAAACCGTCGTTGACTAAACGTTTTTTCCGTCTTTTTTTTTTCTTTTTTTCTTACGTAGGCGATTTGTCATTATTGATTAACGGCCAGCACAAGAGGCTAGAGAAACGCTAAAAGAGAAAACATTAATAACCAAAATAATTTACCGTCTTCCGGCGAGGCGCGACATTGTTTAATCATAATATATCGTATAATTATGAAACCTGCAATATATACATATTATAACATATGATCCAATAAATACAAAATAATATATACAGGAACCAAATTATAGGCCTTGAGCAACACATTTTTTTTTTAATGTAATTGGAAAATAGTTGCGCTCTTCGATGATATATATGGTCGTAGCATATTATAATAGAACACAATTATTTTCATCTGTGAATATATTTTCATTTCAATAACAATAATAATAATACGGACAGTGCCGACACAAATGACGAAGCGCGTATGAGACTCGTTTTGTATTATACGTACATTATGTGGGTGGAGGATATTTTAAAACAAAATTGTTTTTCACGGTCTTCAATTATATTACCGTCCTGTGCTAGTGTATATGTTTTTCGGTCTGTCTGTGTGTGGTTGACATCCCGTAAACACCCAACGCAAATATTTAACATGAATGTTTAGTAGACATTTTACTGACTGGGAGATGAATACCATTATAATAGTTATAGCCTATATAAAGACATACGTATTGAAATATGACAATTGTGTACCACACAGTAACATCACACTATTATATTATGTACTGTGTGTACAAATATGAAGTCAAGGGGGATTTTTTTTCATATGTAATCTACTAATGAGTGCATTTTGTTTCAAGAATAGTTTTTTTGAATATCGAGCATAATCATGTGAGGTTAACGGTGAATTAGAATAGAAAACAATTTGATTCAAATCATTTGAACTCAACAATTGTTCTCGCGACTACCATAATCAATAATTTTAAAACTATAAGCATTTTGAATAACTATAATAATTTTACAGATAAAAAGCGAAATCTAGATGAATATTATTATAAATAATAAAATCAAAAAACTGAATTTATTGTGTTTGAATAATATAAAGCATTTCTGTAGAAAAGAAACTTAATAATTTTTTTTTTGTTATAAAATATTATTTATAAAATAAACTTTGATAAGCTCTATATTATGTACATTTACAATATTTGAATTGTCCATTAATAATTGAATTTATGTTTATAGGTATAGTATGCAAGTATATATTGAACACTTTAAAAATAGTCAATTACTATAGTATACCTATTGTATACAAGTTTTAATATTTTTTATTATCACTTTTATGGTTACCATTTTTCATTAATATTTGTATTATACTATTTTTATATATTATAAAATATAATCGATTAAGCATGAATAAACTCATTTAAATTTTCAGCTTAACACGAAAAAAGGTTTTAATTAACTATTTATTCTTCAATGAAATGAAAAACAAATGAATTATCTCGTATACATATTATTTATAAATCTATTTTAAACAGATTTTATTATAAAATGCTATTATAATTCTCTCAGTTACAGTGTAAAAAAACAAATAATATTAACTATTAATTAGTTCTTTGAGTTTCAAATTGTATTTGAATGATATGCATTGCATAATGTAATTTATATTAACTGAAAAAAATGTATTTAATATTTGCTTGGGCTAAAAATTGAGGAGCTTATCTAATTTTAATCCAGTATATTATATGCCATTGTTTTCAATCACGCGGTAGTATAAACTGCACCCCGTCAATTTACTAGACCGTGAATCGTCCATCACAAGTATTGGTGCACATAATACCAAGTCTATATACAGTTAGAATTATGAAATGTGTTTTTTACGTTCCATGCGAAGTAAAAATATATATTGTAAAAAATGGTACTCGGGATCCGTACCGGTATACTCTATAAAATAAATTCATGAATAAATGAAAAAAAATCATTAACATATTAATCAAATATTCTATTAATTTATGTGTAATAAGTTATAAACGTCTATGTTCGAAGAAATTGTTAAACAGAAAAAAAATTTAACACAATAAGCATATTTCTATCTATTATAAATCGATGTTTATCATATATTTTTAAAGTACAAAACTTATATTAAAAAAAAAACCATTATCACTTTTACAACACTTGCAAGGATTTCTAAAGCATGTGTAGTCAGTAATAAGCATTCACTAGGTGATGGATTTAATTCTGAATGAATCATAGGAAATTAAATTATTTCAATAAATTTTGATTTTATACTTGGAAACATAATTCTTTTTTTCACATAGTAGGTAGTACCATAACCAAAATTAACATTTTTTTTTTTTTTTTTAAATACAATCATACCAAAAATATAACTAATGTATACATATTTTACTTATATTAAAATAACAGAGAGTTTATTAACCAACAATCAATAATTTTGTGGGTCAAGTATGAATTTTGTGCGTTTTAATTTGATGATATAGAAATTAATTCAATGAGAAAGTTATATAAAATTGCAATTATTTTAACTTGAATGCATGAATGCATGTATATTGTATATATTCATACGGATATATCTACTGATGTCTGATATACATGGTTTACATCGTTTTATGAATTTCAAATAAGATATAATTCAAATGCACCGGTTTGTGGAACAAGATTTATTTTATGCATGTCAAGTAGAACAATAAAATTTTTAAAACGATTTTTCATTTATCAGTGTCGTGTAGCCTATAGGCAACCGAGCCAACGAAAACTCGCTTTACCGGTTTTATTACTAAATAACATATGTTGCAAGTAGATATCTGATTTCTAAAATAGAACTAAGTTTGTGTAAAGTATCAATCATTTAACTTTGGTAGAAATAACAAATTAAGATTCAACTTTCATTACCAATATACAATTTTAAATGATGTGACTGGATTTATGAAATTGCATTATTTTTTTGTTTAGTTATTTTCACAATATAAATATAAATAAAAAGTATTAAATCAGTTCGAAATGCGTATTTTTTTGTACATAAAAATGTACGAAAAATAAACAAAAAGTCGACGTTTAAATCATAAAAAAAATAAGTTCAATGGCCCCAATGAATGTTAAAAAAAACACATAGAGACGGACACCCCGCGACCCACAACCGCACTTTAAGCAACACTCAAAGTATATTTAAGTTTAAGTAGGTACGCGGCTTAAAAAAAGTTGAACATAATTTTAGCATGCTACTTTTTAAACGTTAGTTTAAAAATAAAAATAAAATAAAATAATGATACATAAATTATTGTTTTTTACTGCGCAGTCAATAGTAGTAACAGTTAGTATACACAGCAACTGCAATGTATATTAATAATTAACGTAAAATTACAAAGAAATTTCGTACCAAAAACTTAGACAGTTACGCGTGTAAATAATTATACAATTAAATATAAAATGTATTGCTAAACTATAATGTTTCGAATTTCGAACATCACTGATATTATTAAAATTAACCTTGGTAGGTATATTATTATGTATGATCAAAGTTTGTAAGAAAAAAATCAATATTGAAAGACTTTAACGTTTTAACTAAATTCTATACGGTGCGCGCACGGTTTCAGACTCTGGCATATAATGTTCATAGTTCATTCGTTAAATCTAGTATATAAATTAATGTAAAATGTTAATCCGCATTACCATTGCGACCCAATATCGGCGGATATTATATTGGGGGCGAAAAGTGATAAGTCGTGACGTTAAGTTGTGGAAAATCTGTTTACGATAATACCATAGGTAGGTAATAAATTATGAGTTAAGTATGACATATGTGTATGACGATATTTTGTAAAATATCAGTGTAGTCCTGACACGGAAAAGCTGATGTAATCAATCGTGCAATAACAAATAAGTTAGTTGTAATAGGTACTTATGATTATATTGTTATTATATTCGTATTGATTCGTATCGCCGCGATGGTCGATAGGTTATTGTACAAATAATTATATTTCTATTAAAAAACATTTTAAATAAAGAAACACCATAAAATAAAAGGAACAAATGATAAAAATACTAACGTTTGTCAGGGAGTTGATGGATAAAAAAATTTGTATTACCTTAGTATATATATAAAAAAATAGCCGCGTTTCAAGTCCATCCCTTTGGACACTCAAGCACGCTTCTTAAAAAGTGTTTTGTAGGCGGTGGAATTTGACACGTCAATGTTTTTTATTTTAATTAGCCAGGTTAAATGTCGAAAAAAAAATGCGTTCAGGGCGGTAATTATTTAGATTTGATTTCTTCAATGTTCCCGAGAGGATGTTTAATATCAAAACATAATTTTATTGAAAACGTTCCATACAATCTCGAGATTTTTTTTTGTGCAAGATTTTTTTGGTGTATCTATATTTATACGTTTTTTTTTATCTATTATTATTGATACTATGACTATAGAAAATACCGTGTAAAATTACATTAAACTGTTAAAAGATACAAAATTAATGTTAACGCCTATCCCTCATCTATATAAAAACTGTAGGTATGTAGTAGGTATAAACAACTAAAACAATAAACCGTAAAAATATCTCAAACTATGGGATCAATATTGTTAAATACTATTATAGAGAAGGTAAATTTCATTTTTAATACAGGAAATTAAAAGTTAGGCAATTTTTTAAAACATGTTTAACTTATAAAAATTGACAGAGTGCACGAAACATTAAATGTATTTTACATTAAACATTATTTCGTATATTTGCAATATGTAAATATATTTTTTCTAAAAACTGCGTGAATAAAAGGTTGTTGTACAAATAATTATATTTCCATTAAAAAACATTTTAAATAAAGAAACACTGTAAAATACCTCTTACTACCCAAGAGGGTGTAAAACGGTTTTCCAGTTTTCCACTACCTGTTTCAAATACAGTAATTAACAGTCTCTGTGCGATTTTTCCCTCTCGCTGAAGTATAGCTCCAGTTGTTACAGAACGACATTCTAATATAATACATGTTACTAAAATTAAATCGTTTTATATATTAATGAATTATCATAACGTCCAGACCGTACACGCAACGAATACTAATTTCGCGTATATTGACTCTTGTTAAACGAGAATTAATTACGAGCGTATTGCAAGTCAAAACGTTTAAGAAAAATTACACTTTGAAATAAATTACCGACTATATATAGGTACATTAGTTTGCGCGGGAATATTGCACGGACCGCCATTGATGGCCACAACTATTGTGTGTCGACTCGTTAGGTAATTAATATTTTAGTCGTAAATAGGTTATCACCACGGGTCTTAAAACCCCTCATTGCGTACAAGACATGTGTATGGTTTGTTTTCATTGAAAAAAAAAATAAATAGTTTTCCTCCATTTTACTTATATTTTATATTATTATTATTATTATTATTTTTTTTAACCTCGGATGCGAATAATTGTGCGTCGGCAATAAAATTCGCCATCACCATAAATATCTATTATTTACGGTACTGGAAGCCCGCGTGCGACTCTCTCTCGTGCACGAGGGCTTAGAGTTCGTTATTATAACGGTCATATATATATATATATATATATGAAATATAAATAAATATATATTTTTTTAATAACGAAAATACGTAGTGACACGATTTTTTCGGCTATTGCAGCGCACGGGATTGAAAACAAAGCACATTTTTTTTTATTGTTATAATGCTATTACAACTGAAATTAGTTTGGTGGTAATTATAACATAATATAATATAATATATAGGTTAGGTACCTGCAGGGTTTCCAAGATAGTATCAAAAAAGTAAGGAAATTTATGAATACTAACGAAATAAATAAAATGGCAAAAGGTCATATCATAATAATCTCTAAAAGGAATTAGTTAAAAATATAACATATTATGGTAAAAAAAAAAACATTACCTACGCGTACATCATCAACAGCTTAACGTAAATGTTAAGTGGTGTTACATGCGGGGATGCGCGTGTGTGTTCTTGACACCGTGATGTCAGTGGCAGACATTATTATACGATACATTTTTATGGTGAAAAAACTTTTTTTCTAAATATTTGTTGTTTCCAGATGAGTTATTGACAAGTTATGACGTTAATTTAAAAGAGCAAGACCATCAATAAAATAACAGTGTATATAGGTAGTAAAGTTGCTGTTTTCATTAAAACACACACGTGTTTCATACACATATTATATTCATTAATTTATATAGGTAAATATATTTTTTTTTATTATAAACAACAAGGATTGATTATTTTTATACTGATAGGTATGGCGTTGATTATACTATAACGAAATGAGGGTACTTTTATGTTATTCTCACCTGCAGTGGATAAATTTTTGTCTTCATAACTTATTTTTGTTCCAAAGCATAATAAAAATTGATTCTGTATCCACCAAATAAAAACCGTACAAGCTACTGAAAGTTTAAACAATTTGTTATTATACCTGTCAAATCAATTAAACATCGCGTATTTAATACTACAATATACATATATTATGATCCACTTTGCGTATAGATTAGTTATATAAAATAGAGATTTGTGTCCAAATTATGTGTTAATTAATGTATATTTAAATATATTTAAATGTACAATGAAGAATAAGTTGATCAATTTTTGTGATCGAATAATACGGTGTAAACATTCTGCATTTATAATAATGGACTTGATGAATTTATAATTGTTGTTCGAGAAAAATTATAGGTACAGGGTGATTCACCAACCGTGAATACCTCTTTTATACTTCAATAATGTATTTTTTCAATTTTTGATTTTTGGAGTTTTTGAGATGACTTAAAGACCATATTTTTTAACCCTTAATTTTTGATACTATTCTTAGAGTGTTCAGCAGTGGAAGAATTTTTTTTTTGAAAGTTGATTTATATAAATCTAAGTTCGAAAATCTTTATGAAAAATGATTTTAAAGAAAAAAAAAATAAATGTGATATTAAATATTTAATTTTAGTCTAGTAGTTATTCTATTATACAAATTATAAAATAATAGTAGATTAATAGTAGTTGTACTAAAATGTTCAAAATTCAAATCATAGCACCCATATTATTATTATTATACTCTAAATCTATTATTATAGGTAAATATTATGTATAATAACTCAGAAACTATTCGTTTGGATTTAAATTTATACAGATAAAATTTAAAAAAAACGACACTAACAATTTATAGTAAAAGAGGACAGTTCTTATTTGAAAAAAAAGAATTTTTTATTTCCGCTGAACACTCGTTAAATGGCATACGAAAATCAAGTATTTAAAAATATGGTTTTTATTATTAAGTATACATAAAAATGCCAAATATCAGAATTTAAATAAGTACATAAGTAATTTTAAGGGAAAAAAAGTGGGAGTGTGAATGATGCTTAGTGAATCACACTGTATAAACTATGCGACATCAGCGTGTATCACTTAGCTGACATTAACGATATTTGAGTACCGACGAGTGGCGCGAGGCTAATGCCGATAAATGCAGAAGTGAAAATTGACATTTCTGATTATTTTTATCTTGCATCTTGAAGATGGTATACATACAGTTATTAAACAAAAAAAAAAAATAAGATACGATGCAATCAAACCAAGTAAAATATTTACTGCGTAATAATGCTTAACTCATAAATATAAAAAAAACTGAATGCTGTTTTCATATTTACACAACATTTTACATATTATTATTATTCACCTCTGTTAACGGTTAGGTTAGTTCATTCTGTTATTGTACATTAAAAGCCGGCACGACCGCATTAACGGGCAATAAACGTTTTTATACGCATACCGCAGTTGTCGGATTGAGTAACCTGCTGGTTTTATCGTTCCATACGATTTTGGTTTTGGTCTCGGTCTCCAGTGAAACGAAAATTAAGAATTTTAGAAACCCGTTACCTTATATACGTATATGAAGAAAAAAATACGCCGTGAAGAGTAATAATTTCAGTCGGCGTGCGCAAAGATCATGCGGTAAAAAAGTTACGTAGAAAACGAGTGGGAGTAAAAAAAACTTACCCCAAATTAATGTGTGGAATTTAAGGAAACTAGTTTTTTTTTTATCATACAAAGCAAACGACGGGTTTATTGATTATGTCTTCAGATATCAGACGAACGTAATACTGTTATTAATATTTTTAGTATTATTATTAATTATTGTTGTTATTATTATTACTATCATTACCGTCATTATTCATTATGACTTTAATCACCTATAACCATTATACGTTCCTGTATAAACATACAAATGATATACACACGTGCATAGGTACATTAAACAGTACTGTGAGAATTTTAATTATGAGACAGCATATCCTTACATAGTGGATATTTTAACGTAGACCTAAACAATTTATCGAACAATATTTTCAATTATCATCTGACTAAGTGCAGATTTTACATAACGGGCTACGATGGCGTCCTTGCGGAATAGTTATGAGAATAATATAGGCACTTAGCGGTTGATTGTCGATTTAATAGTTTTCATTAAATGTATATTATTAATATTTACGCTCTAAATAATTGAAATTATATAACTTCGCCCTCTAGCAAATTTCATGTAGTTATTAACATTAACTTTTTCAAAGCATATACTAAGTCAACTCAAAATATACATGAAATGAAAGAAAATGTATCAAATAAATAATAAATTGTTATTATACCGATTATATTTATATAATAACTCATAATTATAACTACCTATATCTACCTAATAATTAAAATATTGTTTAGTTGATATATTAATTAGTATAATGGAGATTTTCGCATTGCTTATTTTAAACATAATAACAAATTTTAATAAGATGCAGAAAAAATCTTTTAAGTTTTCTAAATCTTGGCGGACATTCAGAAAATGTATCTATAAAATACAAAATGTAGCGATATTTTGAATAGATTACTTTTTCTGGAATAATGATCAGACTTAATGTTGAGAGAAAAGTAAGGTACCTTCCTACTTTCTATCTTCCTATAAATATTAGGTACACAATTGTGGTATTTTAGTAAGGTATCTTACGAGCGAAGGGACAAGGTATAGAGATAAAAAATAGATTTACTTGAAGTATTTTTAAATTAGCTTTGGCAGTTGGTATTTATGCAGAAACCATGATACTACCGGATGACGAAGTGTGAGGAAAGATCATCAGTAGATATTGAAATTATCTAATGAACCATTTTGAATTTTTCTTAGGTTATCGTATTCTACTCGTTGCATACAAAGAATGATTTTTTAATTGGGATTTCGTAATTTTTATGTATAAATATTACATATAAATAGAACAACTGAACAAATTCGCACTCAACTATTCTCAAAAGCATAGAAAGTCTTTTAAATTCCACGTAGTGAAATAGTATTAAGTCAAATTCGATAAAATCAATCGCATGTATCAAATGCGATTAAAAAAAAATATTTAGATTCATTTGTTTGATCGGCTATAAAAGGAAGTCACACGTAATGGATCGAATAAAATTGATCTAAATCACTTTAATAGTAAAATACTTTACCGTAATTTATTTATGAAATAGTAAAACTGTGTAGATGGGAAATAGTAAATATTGACATTTAAGAATAAATTATACAACCTCTTTATTCCGTCATGTAATAAAGCTTTTACTAAAGTAAACAAATATATTGCTACCTTAATCATAAGGAGCAGATCGTTCACACAAATATTTGTTAAAAATCTAGAATAAAAATCTCCAATTTTTGAGGAAAAAAAGGAATTCAAATATTTATCTTTTATAGGCCGCACCTATAAATCCTACAATAATTTTATATAGATGTATAAACATTTTTGGACTGGTAAGGTAACTATAATTAGATTTAAGTATAATCTTATATACAAAACTGGCGGTTGTTTGGACAGTTTTGACTACACGTGATGAATTTTTTTTGTGAATAAACCTAACCTACGAGTAGAACATCACGAATAGAGAAAATAAATAGTATCAGCTGTTAGTGAATGTGATCGTAATAGTGCTGTTCAGATTGGAACGTATTCAATTAAATCACCACGTGTATTTATGAATAATTCAATATTTAAATTTGGATTCATATGTGATCTAAATTGTTTATTATTTAGTAATGATGTAGGTACAGATTGTAGATTTTCTGTTTTTCTATTTATAATTTCATGTTATAAATCATTTCATTTTGATTCCATCAAATAAATGAATATTATAATAAAAAAAATTTAACTGAAAATAATATTAGTTGACATTGGATACTACTACTATACAAATATATTATCTAATAATAATAATAATAATAATAATAATAATAATAATAATAATAATAATAATAATAATAATAATAATAATAATAATAATAATAATAATAATAACAACAACAACAATATCAATACTAATAATAAAATATTAAGCTTGACCGTGTCAAATGACAATGACTCATAAAATGTTATCAGTATGAGGAAAATACGACGATACCATTCAAACATGTATAATATGTACATGTTTACGTAAAGGAAAAAAATCAAGATCACAATGTCGTACATTAGAATTCGTTCTTTCGAAAGATCATACCGATTTGGACGTCGTAATGAAACTACAATACTGATAGCTTTAAATTATAACTAAATTGAAGGTCGCATATAAATGGTATAATATAAAAGAGGACGTCGAAACCTGCATTGTGTGTTTATCCCCGACCCAATGCATAACGCATTTTGAAATTGTAAATTTGTTTATAAATTATAAAATGATCATACCTAAATTCAAAATTAAAATATTGAAAAAACCTACGCGGGACTATACATAATATACTTACAACTAAATTAGATGATACCTTTGTAAATTCACTTTAATATTAAAACAAACAAGAGTTAAAATGGATTATACTACTGAAACTTTCAATTTTTTCTGTTAGAAAGATTGGTACGACACATACGACGTCGTCTTAAGAGGAAAACGTTATCATTAAAATTATTTAAGTTAATTAAAAATGGAGACTGTGCATCATTAGATTATTTAGAAACATAGAAGAAATTGATAAATCATTTTGGACGATTGTATTAAAAAATTCCCGGTTATGACAGCTATAACCTACATTTTCCATCTCGAAATTGTTTAATTAATTACTACTTTTTTATAAAAAATATAAACAAATAAGGAAATTTGTTCTTGGTACTTATTTTTACTCTAGTCAAATGAGAATTGTAATTATACGGAAGTACATAGTAGCATTTTATACATATACTATATATAAAAGTGTCTTTTATAATATTCATCATTATAACTCGCATACTCATGGTCCAATAACTGATTGAAACCAAACGAACGATTGAATAGTTACGCCCGAGTTGATAACAAAGCACGAAGTAATATATGTTGACTTATTAGAAACAAATTAATAAAATCATTGATATAGGACGTAGGTTTTTGTTTATTTTACATTCATATTGTATTATCTACATTAATTTATGTATTTTTCTGTAGCTAATAATATTTTAATATTTTAATTTGTCCATGATTATGTTGCAAAAGTAATGATATAAGTTTCTTTTACTTTCTCACCTATATAGGTATACATAATTGATATTTTACATCATAATAGGTTTATTTATTTAAAATATAAAATTAAGATTTACGACTTGTATACACTTGGAAATTAGTCTCAAGTGCTAATTATTGCATTGATACTTATTATTAGTTATTACAATATTATTATGTAATGCCAAAAAGTAAAAATGAAAACAAAATTATATTCACGCACTTTGCCATTTTATTTAAGTGGTAAAAAGAGTTATGTGAATAAAATAATTTTGCAAACATATTTCTTATTCGGACCCCTATAATGACAAAGGTCAATATCATAAAACAAAACGGGCTCTGAAAATTGTTTTTTCATCGTTTGTCACGTAACCTTGCAATCAATTTTGCACGGTATAATAGGCGTCCCGACTAGGTTCACAATAATATTAACAAGTTTTGCGAAACTACTTTAGAGAAATGTGCCATTGTCACCTGTAGATTTAATATAGAAGGGAAAATATATTTGGTCAATAATTTCCTTCCAAGAACCACGCCTTGTAAAAAATGTACATTATTTTTAAATTTGTGATAAAATAAAGATTGTGTTTGGCTTTCATTGGCGCACTAAAAAGAGGTTTCCCGGGATGTGATCAAGCTGTATAAGCTAAAATTTTCCCACGAGTCACAGCCTTTGAATTTGACTACTTATCCTTGGAATATTATTTATCTTTTTATTTACAGATAACATAAATTTTAATGGACTAATACTTGTAGGATGAGTTTAAAATTTTAATTACAAATACTTATTAAATATATAAAAAAAAACATTTATTGTATTTATAAATTTATAAATTATAACTGGTAGTCGAAAAAGATAATACTACCACGATGATATAACTACAATACTTTTTATTTGTTGTACATTTTAATTTAAATGCACCTATACAGTTATAAATATTTAAAATAATATGTTTAAACAAGAATCCTACTTAATATAGATTAAAAAATAAAGATCAAAAAAGTAATTATAGAAAACCACCGTTTTCGATCGGTTTATCACCTGTAGCTTGCATTTTTTTTACACAAAGATGACCGTTAAACAATCCAATTTCGTTAATACTTCAAAAATTCCAGTTGGCCAGTCGTTGCTTGTAAAGCGAACCACGTATAACCCTGCGGTTTATCAAAAATATTGGTACGTATGCTTTTTGGGATTTATTTTTTTATTAAAATATTTTTTTCTAATCGTAATGAAATGTTATTCTTGTTAAAATAAATCCGCTTATATTGTAACCTAATGATTTATATAATAATATAGGTCGACAGCACTGCACTCCGCGAGCAAAGAAATATAATTTTGTTTAGGACTTCCAGTTTTGAAAATTGGTCGTATAATGAGTAAAATAAGAGTAAATCCAGAGGAGAGAAAACTTACCAATTACATTTTCTTAAACACGTATCGAGTGCACGATGGTTTTCTCTGGTTCAAATTAATCTGAAACACAAAGAAAAGTAAAACGTCATAAATGACATACGCGGTAGGCAGGGGTGGTGGTGGTTCAGCCAGTTTGGTGTAACATATAATATAATAATATTTATAGGCCACGGCTTTAATAATGTACCAAACGCAAAAGCGCACACGCGCTTAATAACATTTTAAGGTTCAAACGTCGATCTTTACAAGGACAAGAGCACGAACGAAAAAATATCTAGACATATATAATATATACGTAATACGTAGCTGGTATACAGCGGTATACATCATACCAGATAATAATTATAATATTAATCGAATACACTAATTATTTAGCGGGGCATAAATATATAGATTTTTTCTCTGCGTTTGTTCTTACTTCTTGTCCATAACTCTTTATTAATTTCATTTTCATGAAAATTTTCTTTTTTACCTTAGAAATTATTTTATAGCTACCTAAATACAATTTTAAGATTTTTAATTTTAATAACGAAGGATAGAAACTGGAAAATCAAGTTCTCATAAATCGTCCTGCAATTAAAAAATATCGAAAATACATAAGCACAATTTTTTTTCATAGATGTTTTAAGTATTCAGATGTTAACCTAATTATTGGATATTTAAATGAAAAATAACTATCTATTTTAGTTATTTTATAGCAATTAAAAAAAAAAAAAAAAAAATCGTAGAGAAACGTTTTGCAATCACGCAAAGGTATATTATTATTTTATATATGTAGGAATACAATGGAAATTTCAAAATATTTAGATTAATTTTAAGCTATTTATACCACGGACTTATACACACCGTTCTACGCGCGGTACAGCGGTACGGGCTTAAAAGTTAATACCACTTGTAATATATGATAACAATAATAATAATATTAGGCAAAATAACATTTACATTGCCTTTTACATTCTTTCGGTTCGGTTCAACGACGAGGCGGCTGCAACAAAGTGTATGCACAGGTTGCGTGATAACTGATCACTGATTAATTTTGTCACAATAATTTTGTGTTCGCGTACGACAGGCGCACGTGGTTGGACGGCTACTTTTATGTAGGTACTCCGCTGGCAGTGTTGTATTATGCTCGTTGAATATAAAGGTCTGGCTTGCGTGTCGGTGGGCTTTTCCTGCGCCATCAACGGCAGTAGAAAAAGGCACCAACCGGAGTGGTAGGATGGTTAGGTGGGAAGTGGGTTGCGTGTGATTTATACCCCGTATTGTAGAGAAATAAACCTAGTATTTTGATTTAAAAAAAAGAGTAAACAAATAAAGTTAAATATTGTATATTATATATATATATATATATATATCGTTTAACGAGGGGCCAGCCACTAAGATTTATAATCATAAAAAGTAAACAGCCTTGAACTTAGCCCTAAACTGCGCTAAAAAAAAAAAAACTCGTAACCTACAGTACCTAAATATCTAATGCCCCCTAATTTCCCTCATTATAACAATTAAAACAAGTATCTATATATTGGTTACTACAATATAAAGTTCTTATTTTCGCACAACATCAGATCTATAAAAATCACTATTTATAAACTATAAAACATATACATAAATAAATATATAGGTATCAATATTATTATATAATAAAACGATTTTCATAAATATTTAATGTAAACATAAAGAGATATATGAAATACAGATATAGGGTGATTCACCAAGCATATGCTTACCCACAATTTTCGGAATTTTTGAATATAATACACTACTACAGCAGTACTTGAAAACCCGACCGAAAAGAGACACTACTAGCAGTAGTAGTACCTCTACTACATAAAAAAAACCAAGTTGTATTGTCAGTGTATTAAATCGATTAAATCGAAATAAAATGCAATATTCAATCTATTATAATATTAAGAACATATTTTCACGGGATACAGTATCATAATATAATGAACGTTCAGTAGGTACATAAATTGTACACAATCAAAAGATATAATGTACAGAATTAACGTGGGAGATATCGTCTATGAAATGATCATTCGCCGCGTATACATATTAATCAGTTAATGTTCCTCGAGCGTTTCGCTGATGTTGGCGAAAACGGTATGCGACTGTTCTGAATAGGTTTAGCTTTTCAAAGAGAGTGGGTGTGCGCGTAGACGTCTGAACATCATAATATTAAAGAATATTTTACGATGATCTATCATTTTTTTTTTACTTACTCATTTCTTCACGCGAGCACAACAAAAAAAAAAAAAACATACGATCAGAATACTCGTATAACATATCCAGCAGTAGCAACAATATATAATATGTGTATACGAATATAGCCATAAAAACTGTATTTTCTATTCAATCCAAAATTCGAGAAATACTCTTTTGCTTATACTGAAATAATATATACTGATATAATATACACGCAACGCACAGAGAAGTAACAAAAATATAACAAGTAGACACTATATATATACACAAACTGGAGTATACTGATGTAACGCAAAAAACATGTGAGTATCTCTCTTTTTTTTTATTAATAATTTTGTCCATTACAATTATTTTTCCCATTATTTGCCGTTACCAACATGCACGGCGTGTTTATATATTATTTAAAACATTTTCCACTCAAACAGAGTAAACACTTGTTTTTTTGCGCGGCTAATCAGCCTATCCAATTAATTTTAAATTGATGAAAAATCGTAAAATTGAAAATAACACGATAAATAAATCGTATTGCTGTACGCACTAATAATGAGATAATACACCCACAACTGCCACATTAATATATGTTACATATAGAGAGTTCGCCCGATACACAAATATTATTAAATTAACATTTGAAAATTCAAATTGATAAATCATCTACATATTAAATGCAATGACTCGGGGCGGAAAACCACAAAAATATTGTGATTGAATTTTAAGTCGAAATATTGCTTGAAGTTGAAATATTCGAGATTTATAAAGGTTGTAAAGTTGGGAGAAAAAAAATATAGATATTTACCCCATGGGTAGACAATTGGGAAACCTATCAACAAGTATTTGTAGTTCACAAAATAGTTGTTTCTCGAGATAAAATGTATGTTTTATGTGTAAAAAATTTATTGTCATTCTGCAGAGTACTATTGTTATAGGGTTTTATCGATCATCCGCAAAAAGTTAAATAGGTTGGCGACATAAAACGTGTCTCGAAATAAAAATATAGTTAATATTTCACATTATTCTTATATACGATCGTTATTTGAATGGGTGTTTATAGGCCTTTAGGGCAAAAGTGACATTTACTTATTATGTGTTTTTTTAGTTACTTATTTTCATAACAAATTTTGTGCAAGCGGACGTGTCGGTAAACTTTCATAGTAATTTCCATAAAAAAAAAACACATCTCAATTACATTAATTTGTAGTTACTAATTACAACATTTCTTCGAAAGTTACT
The DNA here is from genome assembly GCA_014851325.1 of Pentalonia nigronervosa. NCBI lineage: Eukaryota > Metazoa > Arthropoda > Insecta > Hemiptera > Aphididae > Pentalonia > Pentalonia nigronervosa. The sequence continues at coordinate 186,500 of JACXSJ010000533.1, read as the reverse complement.
TTGTTCTTTGACCTACTTAAATAGAGTTTAATACAAGAGTCATAAGTCATAAATTACTTTTACTTAAAATAATTGAACAGTTTACAACCCCTTTATATGTTATTTTAATATTTAATATATTATGTATGACGTATGCTCCTGCCTACAAAATAATATTTTTCATAAACCATACGCGAGTAGGTAAGTAATTTGTTTTTTTAGTACCAAAAAGTAATAGAATGTGTACCCAAGTGTTTTTTCAGCAGATAAGAATATAAATATTAATAGTAAAATATTAAAAGAAAAATGCTCGTGTTATACACTATTCATAAAAGCCAAAATATATATAGCTATAATATAATGTTCAATATTTACATTGTACCTGCCATCAGACTAAATGGGTAGGTAGTAGGTACCTATTAACTTTCAAAGTTGTTTTGATTGAGTATCGTGAGTATAATTTAAGCACAAAGGCATATTATTTTAAGCGATTAAGCGATTTTTATGCATGACTGCGAGTAAAATAATTTTAAAGATAATTATAAAATTCGTGGGTTTCTTTAACAAAATAATATATCGCGAAAGCTTCTATATTCAAATAAAAAAGGATGAGAAAATATTAAGTGAAAAAGTCAGACAATTAAATAGTTTTATCGTCTTTACCTCTACAAACGGTGGGTATGTCAAAACAATTCAATTCAAATAGAATAGTTATGTTCAAAAGCATCATATTGCTCATGATAGATTTCATAACAATACAAAGGAATTATGAACTTTTCGTCAAAATTATAAATCTATTATACGACGGATTCGATATTACCTATATGCACATGGGCACTGCGTTTATTATAAGTAGATGCTGCTTATGCATATAATATACGTATGAACAGGCTGATGTATATAGACGATAATAAACAACATTATCAAAGCCTGACGGCTGTCAGTTGCCCGATATACTGGTTAAGTTTGGTTAAGTTAGGTATAGTATTATTATGCTAGTATTTTCCTTCATTTAGTTAGATATACCGCGTAGCATGTACCGGTGGGTTTCGTGACAGCCCGGCCAGGTCAAAAATGTGTGTTCTCACCCTATTATAATGATAATGGAACGACTCTGGACATTGCGTGACAATAACGCTGAAGCTACGCATTAACAAGGACTTTTGCTGCACTGCTGTTAGCCTAGGGTTTTTTACAAAATACCGAAGAAAAGTGCTTAAAAAAAGGCAAGAGAAAAACCGAGAAAAATCACAGAGTCGAAATAACACCGAAATCTTGGCGCTAACGATGGGGAAGAGAAGGAGGTTCAACCACTGCCGTTTTTTTTTTATTGATGTGAGATTGGAATGTAATAAACGAATTGTATATGATTTTGAAACAACAGACGGCCCATGGCACTTAGTATAATGTGCGTAGGTACATAAGATAAAAACTTAATACAAAGATAAATTGTGTCAAAATTATTATTATTATTATTTTATTGCCCTCAATCGTTATTGTTCTATTACCTTACATATAATCTAACATTAATTTAAGCACTTTAAAGGGTAGATAATAGATATGTATATAAGGCGAAATGGTTTAATGTTTAATCTATTAATTACGGACAATAATATTGTGTTTAGTTATAAAAAAGGATTTTTATTCTTTTTTGGACCAAATGTACTGTTATAACATTACTTCTCCGAGGAATTAACTCACCGAAATCGAAAAATGGTATGATAATATCAATTTAATTCAAAGAAAACGCCATTATTAACTTGTAAAATAATAAAATGTACCTATAACTGCAGGTTTAAATATGCTTAGTGATATCTTAAAGGTTTATACGATATCAGATAAATATAACATTAAAACAAAATCAAATTTAACTAAAAATAAAAAAAGCAATATTGGAAAGACATTCAGAATTTCGAATATTATAGGTATAATGATTAAATGAATTGGACATGAGTGTATTTAGACTTTAAGTATGTCAAATATTTTATGAAAATATAACACATTATTAAGTAAACATCGTAATAATTTTGTGTAAACAATATATAATGTTATAAACCGCAAAATTGCAATGAAAATTTAAATATTGTTTACATAATTTTGTCACGTAGTTTAATTTAGGCACATATAGCATATTTATTTTACCTATCTACTTACTTATTATTTTTTAAAACTCAGAAATTATATTTTAAATATGTTTAGACATTTACAGACCAACTAGCACAAAATAAACATAACTAATTAACACGATATCAGTTTTAATGAGCTTAATAAATCGTGAATGCTTAAATAAATATGCTTATCTTACAATTTAATTAAGTATTAAAATAACACAATTTTGCAACAAGATATATTTTTTATAAAAGTTCAGAGAAAATATATTTTAAATATTTTTGATTACGAATAATTTAAATTACCTTCATTTTTTTATAGTTTGCAAAAATAAAAAGTGAGCTAGAGTGGTTTTTATAATAAAAAAAAAATCATAAAAAATAGTAGAACTGGGAATAAATAAACGATATAATTAATGCGTATTTTTTTTTAAATGAAATAAATTTCCAGATAAGTACTGTATACAGTATACATAAACATATAAATATGACCATTATAAATAATATTATAATACCTACATTAGATATACATTAAAGTTTCAGGGACACTGTTATTTTAATAGTACCAAAAATAGTGCCAGGCTATTTTTTTTGTTTTATTGTTTAAAGGTAACTCGGTACAAAGTTATAAAACAATAAGTAGAATAAACCCGAGGATAAAGCCCTTCACCAAAAAAGTAAAGTTTTTTTTTTTAAAAATGCTTTTAAGTGCAAGGACAAATCATTATTTCCTGCACAATTGCACATTAAAAAAAAAAAAAAAAAAAAATACAGTAATCGTACTATAATTAATATTGGGATATACAAAAATTAATAAATTATAAATAATATACAACTTTTAAAAACACAAAAGTAATTCGACATATTATAATAATATACAAGGTGATTTACCAAACATGCTCAGCCCTCTTTTCTTCTCCAATGATACAGTTATTCAAAATCTGATTTTTGGAATTATCAAATAAATTTAAAGATCATATTTTTAATTTTTTGACGTTTTTATATTACTTAAGGAGTGTGGATATATAAACTTCTGTTTTTCAAATAGAACCCTCATTTTCTACTGACGATTATTTGGTGGATAATTTTTCTGAACATTTTAACGCACCAGAATCAAAGTTCGAATGAGTAATCTTTTAGTTATTTGTTTTTGTGTTTTAAAGATATCTAATATATAGGTCCATATAATATATGTTTAGAAAATATAGGGGCTATGGTGATTTGAACATTTAGTGATTAATATAATATTTAAACTATCAACATATGTAATTTGTAAAAATGGTCCTGATATAGTAAATACTATATCCAATATTACATATACTTTATATTTTTGTAATAAGTACCATTTTTAAGAGCTATTATTTTAAATATAAACATTTTAATAACTGAAAAATTATCTACTAAATAATTTACGGTAAAAGAGAGGGTTTCCAATTGAAAATCAGAAAATAGTATCACCACAGAACATTCCTTAAGTAAGTAGTACAAAAAATCTCAAGAATACAAAAATTTAGTCCTTATAAATAATTATATTTAAAAATTCCAAAAATCAGATTTTGAACAACTGCATTATTGAATAAAATAAGGGTTTAGTGAATCACCCTGTTTAATATTATATAGGCAGGTACATATTATTAATTTATTTAATGTATCTTCGGTAAGCAAAAATGATAACAATTGAATTTTAACAACAATATTCTAGCGAGAAAGAAGCGTCAGCGCGCAGACTAAACTCAAGGTTGTAATTTATTTTGTAATAAAAAATATTATTTAATGGCTTAAAATTAAAAAAAAATTTTTGACAAAATATCTGCTACCTGTTAAAACCGAATTATACACGCCATGGAATAATGAAATACAAATATATAACATATTATAGCCTCGTGAAATTTTACAAATCCGATGTGATTCGGTTCATTTAACAGTGGTTTTTCTTCTGTTTCAAAAATCAGAACGATTCGAATCTAATCGAATGCTCTTTCCACCCGTTTCTTTTGCTTCATTTTTCCTGTTTTTCATTCACAACGAATTACCTACGCACACGCACACGCATATTAGACATTTATCGTACATTTAATTCACTCAATATTCACCGCATACTTTCTACACTTCTATCGAAGTATAATTTAATTGGTAGGTACGTATTACCTACTACTATTGGTTTTGGAAGATAAAACCAAATTTAATTTCACGGTTGCCAGACCGATTTACGAGGGAATTTCAATGGTTTTTGGTTTAAAAGTTAATATGATATAAAAATAATATTTGAAATATAGGCGTGATTACTGTAAGGTAGACATTTTTTTGATAGATAAACATTATTATTAATGATGTACTAAATACATCATTAAACATTCATTTAGATTTTAGTCGTATATAAATATTTCACAAAGACTAATATCTGTAAATAATACAGCAGACCCCTTAGCAATACGACAGTCATAATTTATAACATAGATAGGTACGCCAAAATACCTACATTAGATGTTCAAGTTTAAATATATCATGAGTGACGACTAATTACGTAATTGAACTGGAAATATAAAACTTTAAAATTCATAAAATAAAAATAATTTATAAAAATTTTAAAATTCTGTTTTGAATCGTTCAAGAAATAAGAAAAATAATAACATTTCATAATATTTACATCAAAAGAAATGGATTGCAAGTCATATCTCAATAGGTATTGTATCTACATACATTTTGTTTTACATAAAACATTTTTAAGTTTATTATAATTTATCATGATCCTCTGCATTATTTCTAACTTAAGCTGAATAAAAAATATGTTAAATTATTTTTTTATTTAGTTGCGTGTTGAAAAACTTAAATTGATATTTGTTTTTATGTATAACAAAATAAAAATAGTTTAAATAAGTTTTAACAATAAGACTATATATTTTTTTTCATTGTACCACTCAATTACTTTTAATTAAATATTAATTTAAACATGTTTCATGCACTTTTATCGTAATATATAAGTAGGACGAAACATTTAATACAAAATAACAATTGGTATAAAGATAAGTAAATAACTCAATAAGTAAATCAATAAATAGTAATATTTAGTTAAATTTACATTATTTTTTTTAATACCTAATTATTAGTGCATATTATTAATATATTATTGGTTTTGTTTGCATTAAATACAATATAACACATAATAGTAATACAATAGGTATATTTGAACACAATTGTATTTATTATTGGTATTAAAATAAAATTAAAAAAAGACCAATAACAAAGAAAAAAAATTCTGATAAGTTTCGTTTAAACAGATTGACAAAATGCCTAATTGACGAGTAAAACAGAGAGAGATCAATGCCCTATATCGAAGGTAATCATTTATCATATAGCATGTACATACTTATAATGTATTATTTATAGTTAATCAGTGACTCTATGTTTGTATGACTCATAACTTATCGCTTAACTCCTCTTTTCTAGAAATATTTACTTCACAATTGGTAGATACGGTTAATTAAAAAAAATTGTTTACTACTAAAATTAAATTATAGTATATATCTTTTATAATGACGAACAGTAGACGACCTCGAATATTTACAACCATATTTTTAGAATCAAAATATAATGCGAATTCGACGTGAATATTGTGAATTAACCATTTACATTACACGAATTATGGAGTAGTTGGAGTATATAGTCACTATATACTCCTAGGTATACATTAAGCAAATCAGCCCGATGAGAGCTAAGATTGAAATATTATAGTTTTCTGCGATAGCTAGGAGATATAGGAAATACTGAAGTACACAATTTGGAAAAAATTTATATTTTTAACTTTTTCGGTGCTTAGATAAAATATTTAAACGAAAAATAATAATTTGACTATATTTTTTATCGTTGTATCTATCTTGTTTATTTTAAGTTGTTTATTTTTGAATAATAACACTTATTTTCAATTTTATATTCGCAAACAGAATATATTTCTGTATAAAAATCAAATTTTGAAATCAGTTATATTAATAAATATGGAATTGTAAATAAATGACCTCATTAAAAAAAATAAAACATTTGTAAAAATAATATTTTCAAAAACATTAAAACTTTTTGAGACAAATGAGTTTTTACTGTCAAAAGAACAAACCAGTGTGGTAAAAAACATTTCATTTTTATTACGCAGATATAAGGTTAGGAATATAAGATTTAGCATAAGCAAAATGAACTAATACGCCAATATTGGTAATGGAATTGGTTGTTACTTGTTTTTCATCGTATGGCCATAAAAATATATATCATTATCTTTTAGTTCGTAAAAAATGTTTAGGTACTTATAAAATTAGATATAATTAGGTACGTGTTTAAAATATTTTACTTATGACATAATTAATGGCAAGTTTAGTGTGATGCGAATATTCGATTATATTTTGTAGAAAAGCCAAATGATAAAATCCACCCAATACACTACAGTTACTGATAATAAACATAATTTGTCGATTCGAGATCGAGAAGAAGCGACTTATTCCAAAATAATTTCAAGTGTAAATAATCGATGTACTTATAAAGGTTTAACTGGAATAGAAGTGAATATTAAATTGTCTAATCAGTATTAACTTATTTTCCTAGAGAAAGTTTCAAAAACTCGCAATTTTACAGAAATTTAGTGAAGTTTGTTTAATAATATTAGATTGATGGCCAAAATTATGATAAAACTTTGTTGGTATACGTCAACGACCAACGTATAATTATTATACACGACCGCACATAAATAATTGTATGTATACAACTTTAATAAACATAATGTGCATTTTTTAATAACCAATTGTATTATTATTTTAACAATTTTCCTTCTTAAAAGGTTTATATTTATTAAAAAATAAAAAAAAATATTGAATTCTAAAATATTGAAGAAAGTTTAGTATTTATCATTTACCATTAATAAAGCACTTCAAATATTTAACCAAAAACGAGGCAATATTTATAAAATCTTACAATAAAAATGTAACAAAACATTTTTTTCGAAAAAATGTCAAATATTTAGATGTTATTATTACATAAAACCAAAAAATTACATTGATTTAGTTACTGAATTTAGTAATATAGATATTTGTACTGATTAATTGAATTGAATCTTACACCTTATATTCTTCTACTTTAATTTTTTAGATTGTTTTTGACATATTGTTTTCAAAGAGCAGTGCAATATTTCATGAAAGTACAATTAATAGAACAAAATTTAATTTATTAGGTATTTTGTATGCGAATACTATGCTATAACTATATAATATTGTATTGAAACATATTTGTTAGAAATAATAATTATAGTTATGTATAATAGGTAATAATAATAGTGGCATTATAAATTATAATAGTATAAAACATAACAATTTTTTAAATACAATGTTAATATACAACTATTTTACACATTTTTTTTTTTAAAGTAAATAGTACCTTTACATAATTTGTATGTATAACTAACTAAAAATGTTTACTATATATATACCCTCACCTAAGTACGTCCTACATATTGATGGAGAAAGTAATACTTAAATTAATCAAATATTTTAAGTAATTTATGTCAAACTAAATTATGTAAGCAGTGTTTTTTTTTTATTGAATTTCGTTAAATATAAAACTTTTGGTTGAATGATTTAACTATAAAAAAAAAAATAAATAAATAAAATGCAAAAACGTTAATGTAAAATTGTAGGTTTAGGAATCAAAGATTAATGTATGAAAAATATGATTCTCATCTGAGCACGGTTTACAAAAAGATAAGATAATTAATCAAAATTTTGTTAAAAATCAAGTGTGCCTTTAATTGCAATCATTTTTAATACGTCGATTAAAAATAAGACTATTTCTCAGATTTATAATATTATGTACTAATAAGACTGGATTATAAATATTTCCATCTTTAAAAACTAAATTTCGAGTGTGCCGAAAGCATTTTTGAAAAAATCACAAATCATCAGAAAGCCAATAATTATTTAGTATTGGAGTATCGCTAAATATTTAAAATTAAACATATCTCTAATACAACAATAACAATATCAGTTTATATTACAAAGTCAAATGTTTAATGACAAATTAAAATTGTAGAAAAATTCAAGTAGAGATTGATGGCAGGTACATTATGAAGCTGCGTCACTATATGGAACTAGCGCTGACGATGAAAATAATATTATGATCGTTTGATGCAAAGCGTAAGAGGGTATGACGACAAGGTGTAATATTAAGTATATTATGAAATTTACAAGTCATAAACAATAACACTAGGTTATAGATTATTCCAACCTTCGCAGCACTATGTATAATACATATATACTCGTATATACATAAGGCATATAAATGCACATATATAGGTGCATAATACATGCATTCATTATTATTATGATTACCTATTATTATTATTAAGTACTATTGACATTGTTATCCCAAGGTTTGTCGACCCGCGTGTAATTCACAAGACTCGGGCGCAAGCAGTTGTTGTTTCTGTGCTGTCATTTGTTATGATTATGGTTGTATAGTATTTGCAACTTGGAGCGACGGCTATACGGACTATAGGTCAGTTCAACTACGAAAATTTGAGTGCACAGAACGTCGATGGGGGTGGGGGAGAGGAGGCTGATTAAACGTCCGATTGAATGAAAAAATCGCGGAGAGAAGTAACAGCCGACATGCGTTATTAAATATACTAAACGAAAAACCACAGTAAATATAACAAATATTGAAGTTGAATAAATAAATCTTTTGTCAACATACAGCCCATAAATTTCTTACTTAAATCGACAGACGATTTGTTATATTAACAACGTTTTTAAATGTACAAACTATTTATTATACTAACAAAACCTTTTGTTAACTCTATCAAAATGTTAATAACATTATTTGTCAAATTGAAACAATAAAATTAGTGAATTAATATATTATTTTTATAAAATCAATAAATATCATCATAACATTAACTAATGTATATTTAATTACCATGGGATAAAAGCAAAAAAATTTTTGATGAGTTTTGAACTTTACACAATTTGCACTACATGCTACCTACTTACCAACCTGCCTATCCTACCTAACGTGCTACGCATGGAAAAAATATTTTATTTTAACACAGCTTAGATTTTTCTTTTCATAATGAACATCGGATGAAGGTTTGATAAAATGTCACTATTTAGATTGTTTTAAGTCATAATTATTACTAGGTTTTAGAAAATGATATTCTTTTAAATGGGCCAACAACTGATTAAAATTTGAAAAAATATTATTACATTTAGAATATATTATTTTAATATCATTCAACTTGATAGTAGTATATAAGTAATTTAAAGTTAAAGATGTTTACTTTGAATTGAACAAAATGCTTATATGGATAGTGGATACTACTTGATTTTACTACTAAGCACTTATAGACAATTTGGTTAATATTTTAGTAGGTACATTAATTGTTGTACATTTGTATACAATTTATGGTAAAAAAAGCGCTGTACACAATAAAAAACAAAATAAGTAATAACTAAATAACCTCAATTATTTATAATTGTTTCAAAAATCATAATATGTGCTTTTTTAAAAACATAAAACCCGTGTAATATTTTAATAAATATATTTATTATTTGTACAAAATAGTTATCATTTAAACAAGGATGGTTATGTTAATGTTATAAATAGTATTTGTTAATATCACAAATATTATTGTAGTATAATTTACAGTAATCTTTTATAAAACTGACAAAATCGTCTTTTGTTTAAAAAAAAAAACTGTTGGAGTAATAATTTTTTTCTATCGAAAATTATCAAGATAATGTTGTAAATATAATGCACGTTCCATCGTTTTGACCAACGTACTTTTCATATTAATAATTTTTTCTTTTTTTATAAATGTAATTTATCAACATTTGACGAATTGTCATTGTAAATATGAAAGAGGTTTTTTTATTCAGTGTATAGTTTATAGGAGTAACGAAAGTCAATGAATACCAGACAATAATGCAAGCAATGTTCAGATTTAAAAATCTATTTATGTTTTTTGAGAAATTTTTTGACAAATTAATAACGAACGTGACCAGAATAAGGAGGACCTGCAGTTATGTAATTCAGTTATAGTCAAAACTGACTATATATTTTGTCTGTGTCGACTGAAAGTACTTAATACACTTGCGAGTTGTGGGGTAGTTATTAAGTTAGAACTGTAGTTAACCAGTCATTATTATTATTTTATGATATCGTTTCTATGCAGTATGAATACATAATATTATATTGATTAGTCCGTTTTCAAAATGAACTACCTCACTGTTTTGTTGGTTTTATTATACGTTTTTGGGTTCTTAATAAAATGAATAGTTTTATAGATACCCAGAGATTGACATTTACGGATATTAAGTGTTTTGTTCTCTGATGTTGTATTGCCAACCACATATGTGATCAAAGAGATGTTTTCGAGTGAAAATTGAGTAAGCTTAATCCCCACACGAGAAATAAATTTAATCGACCAGAGATGGTTTGACACTATATAGAGTAAAAGGATCCTTCTATAGCTTGTAAAATACGTCCAGTATGTTGTCAAATTCCTGATAAATATACAGAATTTGTAATTCAAAAATAATAATTATTTGGCAACAGTATACCATAATATAGATGATTATAATTAAAATAATAATAATATAACTATACAATATAGGTACATAAACACATGTTCTATTTATATTTAATTGATTAATTCTTACCTAAATGTTTACTATAAGCAATAACTTAGATTAAATTATATACTACCTACATAATATAATATATAAACATTTAGGATTTTTAGGAAATTAAATATTTTAAAAATGTATCAGTATAATATTATTATTTAGTATACATATTTTTATTTAAAATTGAAATTTAAACGACAGTCTTCATACCTCTTCTCTTCCAAGCTTTATTTGCTACATATTCAGAAGAAAGTTGTTCCATTACATTTCTTTTAAACGTATTAATTTGAAGCTTAGGTATAGGCAGGGTGTGGAGTTTTAATCATGTATTGCCAATTTATATTTTTCTTCCCCTTCTATCGCATATTATACTTATTGTAAATGTATTAGTATTGTACATAGAATGTAAATAATTATTACTATCATATATTTTAATTATACACTCGTGCACATTTTTGACTTATACTTAATAACCTCAATTGTAGAGACATCAGTAAATATTTAATGGTACGCAAAAAAAAAAATGCCATAACAAAAGGATATTTAAAAAATAGGAACACTAATATGTTTTATTTATCGAATAATTGTAACTGATAACATAATGTAGTTGAACGAAACGAATAATGTGTGTACGGCAATAACACATTTATTTTTACGTCAGTTCAAACGAAATGCTCACAAATCAAATTTGTTCATATTGTTATAACGTCTCTTTACCTTTAAATAAAATTTTGACCTAGAATTCGTCCGAAATATGTAACGGCAATTTAATAATTTAATAACCAAAACAGGCTTGCCACAGAAAAAAATCATATTTGTCAATAATATGTATTTTAAGTTTGAAATAAATTTATGACGTTGTTTTAGATTTAAAATTACAACAATGAAGTTTATGTTTGTTTCATTATAAATATTGATTAAACTTATTATTATATTTATTTTATTGAAAGTTTGAAGTGAATAAGTGAATGACATTAGGTTTATTGAAAATTGTTCTTAAGATACAGTTAAGACTATGGGAGATTCGTTTCTTAGGTGTAAGTTAGTTTAATTTTTTTTTAAATAATCCAATCTACATAATATTATTCAAAGTAAAATTGTTTAAAGAGCTTTTCAAACAGTGTTATAGTAAGAGGGATTTAAAGATAGGCTATAAGCTCCATAAAAACTTAATGTGAGTGAGCAACTTCTTGACTTGGTAGATATAAAAATTAAAAACCTAATAATAATAATAATAACGTAGTCAGACTATATAACTTATAAAGTAGTAATAATATGAGTACTAATAATTATATATATATGCATTTAATATAGCTTGTGATTAAAATAAATAACTGCCGAGTGAACCGAATTAAATAAATATAATTATTCAATATACTTTGAACCTCATGTCATTAAATAATTTGATAATTGACACGTAAAATAAGTAAAAAAATACGCCTACAGAAACTGTTAGGACCTATAAATACCTACAAATATTTTAAATCTTAAACAAAACTGTCATATTCATATTACTTATGTAGTCTAAACTCTAAAGCGTTAATTTTTTAATAAAAACGTAAGTTATTCTGACGAATATAATATAATTTAAAACATAATAACTAAATAACTAAAATAATTTTGATACTTTTGGATGTTAATTTATATACGTACCTATATTAATATAAATTATATAGGTTTTTTTGTCACAGCTATTATAAGCGTGTTAATCGGAGAACGACTCGGGGAATTAATGCTATGTGAACATGTAAATACAAACATTAATAAATAGCGAATAATGAGGATGTATAGACATTTAACATGAAAATTATTTATATTGATTGGTTGCATTTTTTTAAAAATTAATTTCTTTAATTTTTTAAGAATTTACATAATGTTTTTTATGAAAAAATAATACATTTTCGATTTGGGTTAGCATAACAAATATATAATATATATCTACAGTAAATTATTAAAAATTTTACTTTATAAAATGCCATACATTATAATATGTTTATTTGTCATTAAATATCAATAAAACTCGTAACACATCCATAATTCATAATTTATACATTTTAAGTTCGCACTTAAACTATGTTCAACGATTAATGACGATCAGGTCTAGACTCAAGACATAACGGACTTCAAATGTCTAGTATTCTATAATATATATATATATATATTGGTCTACATAAGTAATAATGCTATCAGGGTCACGTGTTGATTGGTTATACACTTTTACTATACCTACTATAGGAAAACGTTTAATCGAATTATGATTGATAGTTTATAATATTCATCTGTTGATTATAATATATACGATCGTGTACTTTCTATAAAAATAAAATAGACTGCAATCAACAAAATAAATTTATTTTTCAATTTACTTATTCACCATTGCATAGAATTATATAGAAAAAAAGAGTAAAAAATAAATAAATAAAGATCTAAAACCGTGATTAAGAATAATATTTGTCAGATCAAATCAACAATCATTTAAATTTAACCCCAGTTAATTTGGTTTGTTTCGACATTTCCCGATTCCTCATAATCTAACTATACACTTAAGTGTTTATTATTATCTGGCAAATTATTTACCTGAATACACATTGCAGAATCAGCCAACATAAATATAAAATATTTTTGTTCGAAACGGGTCAAGAGCTCTAAACCAGCAGCACCTGGGACAACATGTTCATAATTTTGAAATTCCACATAAACACTATACAAGTTTTCGACATGATATTATCTTTGGAGCAGCGAACCAAAGTTATTGTTAGATTTTCTCGAGCATTATTTAAGCCAGGTTAATTTTGAAATGTACAACTCTGGTGTACCCACATCATGCCGTGAACAAATACTATAGGTTCACTGGGAATAAATGTTTCGACAATTCAGTTTGACCATTACCACCCACTTCTAAGTCAAGTTGATATACTATGACTATATTACTTTTATTTTCATTGTTTCGTAGCTTATACAATTGTTTACCTCATCACTTCAATATAGCTCTAAGTATTTCGCGTACGTGCCTTTATTGAACAATGGTTATCATATGAATTAACATAGATTACGTCATACGGTTTGGTTCTCCGCGATTTATGTTTCCTAGAGTTTACCATTGCCGCATTGCAGAAGTCTTAATCAGTGTAAAACGGTAACCAATATATTAAATCTGACAGTATGCCTCAGTTGTAAATAAAAACATTTATGATTCAAGTGTGTATGATATTTAATAAAATTCATAAAAACTATACATGAATTACATCAAAAATATTTTATGCATCGTAGATATAATGCCGCACTGCAGTAACTATATGGAAAAATATAACTACTGTCTTATTGTGCAGGGGAGAAAATTGACATGTGGAGTAAGTTGATTATTTTAGTTTTAAAAATGTATCAACTATTAAGACGTTTAGTGGCCATTCTCTAAAATATTGAGAAATAAATTGATGTAAATAACCTAGATTTATCAATAAAAATGATTAGATCTAGCATATATGTGCTCGTGCCATCATTTGTTTGTTTATAGTATTATAAGATTATAACGTGAAGCCCATAAACAATAGGTTTTTACAGTTCTCCAAAATACTAAGTAATATTAATGTATTTTACTGTGTTATTTAAATAGTATACCTAAATACTAAGTATAGAGTCATGTCAAAAGGTTTATTTGAGATTTACAAAATGTTATTCAACAGAACTTAAATAGTAATCCACTATTACCCCATCGAAATATGACCTGACAAAATTTACAAACCTACATAAATTATTTTAGGTTCAATCTCGGTATACTGAAGATTGTAAAAAAAAAATCAGGTTAATCTACTAACTGCTGTTGTAGCGATAGGATAATTATTGAAACGGTAGGCATTGTCAACTTGCTTCCGTAATACCCCCACGCGCATAAGTCCCAAGATTTCAAAAAACCATTGGGTGCTCTTAATGAAAAACCTCCCCTCCATTAAAAAATAATGTGTAAAGACTTTAACCATCCATTCTTAATAATAGTGATATAACCACTTATATTTGTATTTTTCACTACGGCATTTTTTTTAATGATAATTTAAATTGAGTTAAACCATCAGAAATCAATAGTCATAGAAACACTGTACAGGAGATTATCCTGTATCAAAAAACTTTGAAACAGTTCAGATATATCTATAAATTATCATCGAATACCTATACAAAAACATACACGTGGCTTGGCGAGGCGTGTTGGTTGCTAACAGTCGCGTTCTGCGACTGAGAGTAGGTAACGCCCGCTACTACTAGTTCTCGGATGGGTGACCATCCGGGTTTTGTAGTAGTAAAAACCTTGCCACACATACACACACGTCTTAAAAACCCTACAGTACTCTCCCCCACAGTTCCACAGGCTAATGACCTTAGTTGTCAAAGCCTTAACCCTCTAAAAAACATAAATCATACTATATACATGAATTGTTTGCAGTTTAATCCTTAATAATGTCATCCCTCAATTTATTCAATTTATTCGTAAAATAAAAAACTTTTTCGAACTAATTTTATTTTTTAAGAAAATTATTCGTAACCAATAAAATTTGATCTAGATATGTATGGGGTGCTGAGCACCCAGGCACCCGTCTACATAGCGCCTAGGCCTACGCATGTATTTCGTACGGATATCACGATGCTGATGATATTATGCACGTTCAATCGGATTTCGACTAAACGGCGGCGGTACGAGTGAAGTGTACGCGCAGTGTTCGGGGCTGGGAAGGAGGGTGAAAAGTCGACCGATTTTCGAAGACTGTGTGTTGTTTTCCATAACATAATAATACAATTTCAGGGCGTTTTTCGTCGATCCCGACGCCGCGTCCGCGTGCGTGTAACAACTACGTTCACCGCCGCCGCGATCGGTCGTTATTATGTACACTGCTGCAACGACCCCAGAGGAAATCAATTTCACAAAACACCCTTGGCAAGCGCGTAGGTACTACGTACGTCGCACACGCACACGTATAAAGTCGAAATGCGCGTATATAGTTTTCCAGTACTATTATTCCGCCGCTGTTGCCCCGGTGGTGGGGTGCGCGGTGTTGGTTTTTCGACACAACCCTCCGCACAAGCACAAGCACACACACCCACACGCACACCCGAGTCCCGCAATCGTGTGTACATACATTAAACCCGTACGTCGTCGCGACCGGGTGTATGAAACTACTATTATACTACGGCAACTACTATATGATATAGGTTGTACTCGGTGGGGGTCAAGGTCGTCTTCGGCGGCGGCGGCGTCGACGGCGGTAACCGTACGTGACCACAATATTAGTATAATAATATTATATATGTAACGTCAGTATATATATATATATATATATACTCTGCACTACGTACGATATGCGTTGTATACATGCGAACTGTAACGACGACGACGACGACAGTATAGGGCACGAAGAAGAAAAATGTACTTACATAAATATTAAATAATAACGAGATCGATATAATTCTATATATATACAGGTAGACGGCCTTACTGTATCCGGATTACATATATTTACACACGCACACATGGCGGTGCCATTACACCTCCTCTATAATATCGTGTCGTCCATAATTTAATAACACGTCGTGTTGAAATCCCAGTGTTTTAATTAGCTAAACGCTGTGGTAATCTTTTTGATGTGTCACGCGGTAGGTACTCGCAGGAACTACCGTAAATTTGAAAAACATTCGACGTGTCGACGTCCGGTTGAGAACATAGTGTTCTGTGGTCAAACAGTGATCAATTGTCATTACTGGCGATAAACATGTTTAAAATATGATAGGTTACCCAGATTGACCTATCTAACCTGCAGGTTCTAAATATGCCTACCAAGACATAATGTCGTTGATCGAATAAACGACACAACAAATTTTATGGACGACACGATATTTAGTATAAGGGCATCTTTACGTGTATATAATGCAGTCGTGGGGCGTGTGGTGTACGATGATCGAAATATTGGATTAAAAGCTTGAGGTGCCGCGTTTGGCTTTCGGTTAATAAATAAATCCTAATCGGGTTTGACGGGTTTTATTTAAATTATTAGATTCGCAGTGTTTTATGTTGCTATACCCCGGTTATATTATAATACACGCGGTGTCAAATCAGCAGGACTTAACGAATAACATGATCCACATGACATGTTGTCTATACAACGTAATATAACGAACAATAGGCATATTATACCTCCATGTGTGTTATTACAATATCAGTAGATTAATTGTTGTGTTCGCTTTCGCTGAATTAGTTTTTCTTTTATATTAAATTTATTTTTATATACAGCTGCGGCTATACTGATCGCAAAAAATATTGTAGTTCAGTTCACCTTAAAATATTCACACGAGATAAAATTGATGAATTGATTCATCTATATATGCTTTGCTCCGGTTAGAAGGTTACGTCAATAATGGGTGTTTAATATAGGTTTTTGGTGATCAAACGCTTTTTTGTATTCAGTACAATATACCTATGTCATGAATTAAACATATAGGCCACGGCGGGCAGTGAAAAAGTTAAAGCCAAGTCGAAAATTGAAAGGAAACTTTAGTTTAAATCATTTTTATTTTTATAAAAAATACTAAATATCAGCTATTACATTTAAATTATAATACTATATGGAGTTATTATTGTACTAGCCGTACCTATTCCATTTTACTATTTGTATCCCGTGAGTAGATCCAATTAAGCAGTGGAATATAAGTAATTTATAATTTAAGCATTAGTTTTATTCTATTTTATACTTGGATTAATAAATGATAGAGGGACCAAACTCATGCTATCCTCAATTCAAAACACGGTCTAGGACCAATGGCTTTTACACGTGACCCTATTCAATGTTCCCTCACTAAAAATGTTCTCCGAGTACAGTTCATTGACCATATATTATAGTATTTCATTAATTTTATAGTATTTAATTTATTTTCATTACATATACGTTGAAATTGTACCTACTTAAATAAATACATTATCAATAGTAAAATTGTAATAATTATACAAGATTTTAAGATTTTACCGTGTATATATTTTTATAGGTAGAATATATTATGAATAAATAATATTATATGTAGGTATAAGTATAGCACAGATATTTATTTATTAAAACAAAACACAAAATACAATATATCTCTTCAATTTTATAATCTATGTTTAGATATATTACATATTATGAATTGTTCATATTTTTTTTTGTTCTTTCTCATTCTTGATTTTTAAATGTCATATAAATCATAACTTATGATAAACTATTTAAAATAGTGGATCGCCTTAAGCATTACATACTATAGAATTCTAGTCTTAATGGTCTTATGCATAAACGTCAAATTTAGTTGTATTAAACTCCGAGGGTAATACATAGAGAAACTAGACGTAATATTTTAGAAATAATGTTCAAACAAACGAAGCAAATAAATATTTGCACACAACTAGCTTAGCATGAGATATAAACAACTGTTAGGCTAAACAAACATGAATACACATCGAATTCACATTATAATATTATACCCACTAAATTGGTAGCTCCTTAAAAAATGGACTAAGCCGACATTAAGTTATTCAATATTATCCCGTTTACCTAGCCATGTAGTTTTTATTAAAAGTCTGTTGAAAAAGCTATTTTAAAACCAATAATTATGGTTGAGCATTAAAGCGAAACATCAGAAATAAAAAAAAAATGCATTAAAAGTAGTTTATCCTTTTAAAAATATAATTTTTTTTGTCATCGCAGAATAAAAATACTACAAGCAAAATGAAATAATTTAAATTGGGCGTCGATCAACAAAATAAATTAAGTTATTTAACTGAATAGCGAATAATAATATTTTAATAACTAAAATAGATATAGTAAAAATAAAAACGATTAGATTGAGCTTATTATTGTTG
Source organism: Pentalonia nigronervosa (assembly GCA_014851325.1). NCBI lineage: Eukaryota > Metazoa > Arthropoda > Insecta > Hemiptera > Aphididae > Pentalonia > Pentalonia nigronervosa. The sequence goes on along the minus strand of JACXSJ010000533.1, from coordinate 167,886 downwards.
AAAATATCATAAGTAATCAAAATCATAGCTGATCATGTTAATCCCATTTTATTACTTTGAATTTAAAGTACGGTGAAATTTCTTTATAACGGACACCATAGGGAAAATAATATGTGTCCGCTATTAAAGAGTGTTACCTATTTATTAGAAAGGTAATTTTCTGAATGGAATATTTTGCTTAAAAAATAAGATACTTACTGTTTTTTAGTTTTACTGTTTAAATTGCATAACAAATATTGAATCTAAATTCACAATAATACATATAGGTAGTTCGTATCAACATATTTATGTTTAGTTAAGATTTTTGAAAGTGTTAAAATGTAGAGTTTCTCGAAGTTTAATACAACTTAGCATATTCAACAGTACCGATATATATGATAAGTCCTAAAACGGAAAATGAAGATTAACGGCTTAATTAAGTGATTTTAAAAACGTCGAGTGTACCAAGAAGAAGGCATTACAGATAACAAGTTAAAGTGAGTTAAATTAACAGAATCCTAAATGCTAAACAAAACAAACAAATATACAGAAATAAACAGAGAAAATAATATATACAACATATTTGTTTGATGAAGACAACTTTGAAATACCAAATGGAGCGAAATTGAAAATTGGTTCATGTAAAATATTTAGGAACTAGAAAGAGATTGATACTCAAAAAAAAGTTAAAAAGCTTACGTTTTTTTTTGAAAGAATTAATGACCAATTATTGGAACATAATCGTCTGTATAAAGTGTACATTATATTGTAATGGTTATGTGGATATATTAAAATAGGTTAGAGATATATGCAGTTTTAATTTTAAATTTAACGAAAACGCCAGATATACTGAATATGATTAATAATTATTTTAAAGAACAATTTTTGGATATTAAGATCAAAAATACTAAAAGTATATCTAGATTTGGACTTTTAATCTGCATACAAAATTTAACTAGTAATGAATTTAAAGACGACGGCGATGTGCTTATATATAAAAAAAAAAAAACATTTATACAAAATAAATTATAATGACAAATATCAAAAGTATGAACACAATATTGAATGATAATTGATAACAGTTATAGGTTAGTAAAATGTTTTTTATACTTCAATATGATGATTATTAGGTGGGTACTTACATAGAAAGTCTTGAAATTTTTGTTTCATGATAAATCCATATGAATATCGGAAAACACTAAAATAGACCAATACACTTTATTCTTAGTACACCTAACTTAATCTAACTTGGTAGAATTAATTTATACCATTTTAAAACACGAAAACTAGGTTTAAAACCTTTTCAGGGGTTCCGATTATTTGAAGATTCAACCGATCAGATATGATTAGACATTGCGTGGTGGTCGGCAATATCACAATATTCAAGTAATTTTTAACACGTTAGAATATTTTTCTACAATATTACGTGTTAATGACCAACAGAAAACACAAAACCATATTCTGTAATGTAATTATACCTTACTAGTATCAAAAAATAACATTTTTATAAAGAATTTATTTTTAACATTTAAGTACTTGAAAAACGAAATGAAAACTTTATTTTAACGTTATTACTATGAATTCTTTAGTCTTAGATAGTAGGTATAAAATATGAAATTTTAAAAAAATAAACATTTTTAAAACAATATTGCATTATCCACATTCTTGAGACATATGCACAATTTAATATAATTGTTGAAAATATAAAATTATAAAAATAAAAGCAAATGCCATACTAGGTTTATTATGATGCATGTTAGTAATAAAATATAATAATTTCAGTCAGGTAGTCGTAACCTAATATTTTGATACTAAAAAATGCATGGGTTTTTTCATAATTGATGATTTATTATGTAAATGATTTAATTTTTTTTTTTTTTTTACTTGTCTGTCAATTGTATTTTAATGTCAGTTAGAACCCTAAAATTACAGTACGGGAGTATTAGTCAAGGATTACTGTATGGTCAATGTAGCAGCAACGCGCATTAGTGACAAAGGCCTATGGCAAGACTAACAACATCATTCCACCTCTTGTGTACCTCGAAGGGAATAAATTCGAAAGCACTTTTTAATTTCACGGTTTGGCTACAATATTTCAATAATAATATACACGAGTAATTTTTTCTTTATAGTCAGAATACGATGAATTATACGAAAATTCTTTGAGTTTCAGTGGAGCGGTGGCGACTATAATCTTTATTGTATGCTGATGCAAATTAGATTGTTTTTTTTTATTTATGTATACTGTTATTCAGTAATACCATTTATTTTTTAGTTTTTTGAGAAGCTATTTTATTTTTTAAAAAGGTCAAGAGAAACGTGAAACATACCAAAATATTAATTTAACGCGCAATAACAATAATTATAATGCTCAATTTCTTTTATTCTAAATATTAAAAGCATATAATTTATGGCGTTTGAAGAGCGATTGGATAATTATTATAACTAATATTGTACTCAAAAAAAGTATCTATATTTATAGAAAAATCATGTTTCATAAATCATAATATTTACGAATAACATATATTTTTCCACATTATGTAATTATTATTACTAGGTACTTAATTTTGTTGAAAAAATCCTTCAGGTGTGATAAATTATAAAAAATGAGTATTTTTTTCCGAAGAAAGCTATAATAATTCAATGTACAAGGTTATATTGTATATATTAATGTATGTGTAACAAAAGTTCGTTATTTGAAAATAAGTAGGCACATTTAAAACATTTAGATTGATAATATTTTTATGAATATGAATATTCATTATTGTTGAAATGAAATTTTCTTATACATATTTTTTTTTTGTAAATTACTTTATTTTAAACCTAATTTTGAAGATTAAATTTGTGGATTCAAATCATAACCTACATTTTAATGCCCAAATCTTATTTTATTCTGGATTGAATATTTTTAATAGTTATCTATATAATAATACTGTAAAATATAACAATAACCCAAACGATAACATTCATATTTAATGTCCTGCAGAGTCTTTGTGTGCTTTATATAAAAAAGGTACAACAAAAACTATGGAATGTTGCACAAGTTAAAAGTTAATGTTTATAATTATACAGGCAGATGTTACTTTTTACACTCCTTAAAATTGTTCATTTTATTAATTCATAGACGTATTTAAATTATATATTGATAAATCATAAATCGTTAATTCTTGTAGGCATATGAAGTTATATTTTAGCTAAATTTTTAATATATAAGAACATATTTTATCTTTTTTTTATTCGATTTTACATTACAAAAGTAATACCACCAAATATAACAACTCAATAAATAATACACAGTCAAATGAATTATTTATGTACCTACAGTATATAATATACCTACATATGCTATAAAATATGTTATTCTTATTTCAACTTTTTAAAAGTTGTTAAAAATTAATTAGTCTTTATGGATATTATTTATAATGAATATACATACTTAAATATTTTAATCATTATTATAAATATAGACACTATAGCTGTAGCTAATACAATTTACTTTTAACTATAGTGGAATTAACATTTTAAAGATCAATTAAATTAAATAATGTTTTAAATACAATAATACAATAGATTTTGATATTTTTTAATACGTCTTATACTTTTATGAAACAAAAGATACTTAGAAAACATCTTGAATCGTTCTATTATTTTACGGAAGGGTTTTGCTTTATTTTTAAAGTTCTAAGCCTTATGATGGCGTGGTGGCTAACTACCCGTATCCAATAGTAGTTTTGGTCACTTAAAAAAAACGACCCTATGTGAAAAAGAGGTAAAACTAGTCGGGGGAGACAATGGGGTTAAAATTATTTATTTGAAGAATAGTTATAGGTGCAAGAGAGGGGGGGGCGCTAAACACAATCGACCACTATATTTCACTAGACTAGGTGGCTGTAGTAGTGCCGCCATTGTCTGAATAAATCAAACTTTCATTTTCTTAATGGTTTTGTTTTGTCAAAATTCCAAAAACTTAAAAACCGTCTCTTCGGTCCTTATGCCGAAGAGGCTACAAATCAACCCGACAGCTATTAAGTGAACAGAAACGGATTTTTTCTTGTACACTTCTGGTGTCGACAATAATCATTCCTCAATATACTGAAGACGAATTGTAGTGAAAATGATTGATCGCCTAGGTCAACAAGTATTTACCAAACAAACTTACTTTGTTACATCTATTTCACATGACATTTAGCAAAAAATAGTAATTAGAGATTTAAAACTGAACAAATTATTAGTTATACAATGATGAGTTGAACTAGTTTTAAATGTTATTATATTTTCTTGTATAATAGTATTTTACACAAATATATTTGCCCATCAGATAAACAATATCTTTAATATTTCAATTATCAATTGAAGTTTATACCCAATTGATACTTTCAATGTTAATTTTTTATTTACTTATTAGTTATTTAAATAAGGGTGGAAATTACCAAAAACTGCAATGAACAAACTATCAAATCTTTCGGCATATCCGATTTAAAAAAAATAAGTTTTAGTTGGTGAATGCAATTTTGCAAACTTGTGATTTCCGCCAAAAAATCTTTTACAGATAAATGTTGACAGTATATAAATTAGATACCGGTATTGTAGTACCAGAATTGGTATCGATATTCAACCGTAATACCGTTGACTTAGTTACTGATAATACTAATTTTAGATTTTACGGTATTGCAATCAATTACTGAAATATCGTCAAGACTTTCCGGCAATTTTAATATTTTCAGTACTTTAGTGTAAAACGGTATTTTGTTACTTCAGTATTATATTGTATAGTGCATACAGATCAAGCGGTATTCGAACAATTACTAGCATTCCGGTAACTGGCGGTTAACAGAACATCGCAAAACCGCCAACCTTAAATTAAAGATGCGATATCATTTTCAAGAGACTTTTTGGGCTAAATATAAATCTGTGCTTAAACTTTATTTATGATGTTAATTTTAAAATTAATTGCAATAAAATTTGCAATTTTTGTTTCAAAGAACTGATAATGCAATAAAAGGTTTATATACCTACATCTAATATTAAAGTAGATATTTAATTTAAATTTTTTTGTAAACTTACCTCATCAGTGTAAGTAAAAAGTTATTTAAGGTTTTTAAAAATGAACGATTTTTGAGAAATTTACAATAATAATAATTCAAAAAACGTATCATGAAATCATCAAGCGCTAGACAATAAATTATGGTTCCACCGCAGTATTTCGTTATCGTCGCTTTATTTAGACTTCAGTCTATAATACGGAACATAAACATTTTAATAGTAGGTTTATTATTGGTTTACAGAAATACCAATTTTTTTCATCAGAGAGTACCACTTATTTTGAATTCACGATCTTTATCTTAATCAGCACAACGAAATGGTTTCCACAATAAGAGGAAGTTAGTAAGATTACAAATCGTTTGTGTTTCGTAAGACAATCCCCTTATAATAATATAACTGATGGATTTGTGTATTGGTTCATTTCTCTGTTAGGTCTTATCGGTTTTCTGCAAATGACTGTGTGCAATAAGTCAACGGCAAACACAAAAGAAACTGACTGAGAAGTCTTATTATTATGGGCTCGGGATAAATGCACGCGCATTACCCCTCAGCGCATACGGAAAATGACCACTGGGAAGGGAACTTATGAGTCATCTGAACTTTGGAGGGTATATCGAATATAAAGGGTCTACTCTGGGGTCTATCGTCGTCGTCTTGGTTTTATAGATGGAAATAAAATTTCCGAAATATTATAAAAATGAAAGCAAATAAATGCCGCAACGTCCTTTGGGAACCATTGATCAATATTAATTTTGTTTGTCAAATCTAATGAATTTGGTAGGTATATTTTTATTCGTTGTTTTTTTTTTAGTTTTTCTTACAAAAAAAAAAAAAAAAAAAATTAGATATTGATTAATTTTGAAACCTTGCGTTTATGTACATACAATATTATGATTTAAAACATTTTATGGTGTTGAGTTATATATCACCATTTATTTTCCATGACTTTGTGACTGTGTAGTTGAACTTTATGTAAATTGTACTGCTTGCAACAATCGACAATTTCGTTTGTACCGGTATTAACTATTAACATAAAAAAAAAAAGTAGACCATAAAAATATTTTAAAATATCATGTTATTGCTTGCCGTTTTTTTTATGACGGTCACGTTTAACATGGTAATGCGCTCGTTGGTATGACTTCGCATGATCTGTTAACTTCGCGCTAACACGTACAATCATTGTCGGGTGGTATCATTCCCGTTTGAATAATAACGTTATTAACCATACAATTTATAAAACCCCCCCACGTAGAATCGAGTTGACGAATGATGAGTAGGGCTTACTACTAGTGTCTAGTATTTATTGCTGTATATATACATTTTTTTCATGAATATCAATTCATACAATCATTGAAATATATTTATTAATTATATTATGGGCATATCATATTATTCATATTGATATTTATATTACAAAGTTATAAATTCAACGATTTTTCCAAATTTTAAAATTCAAACACAATTTAAGGTTGAAATAAAAGGTGAAATTTAAGGTCGAGGAATGATCAAATCTATTAGTATCATCTTTCAAAATAATGTGATATATATACTTACAATATACAAAACTAAGAAAACAAAGGCCTCGGTCAAAACTTTTTCAGGGTGAAAAAGAAATACATGTAAGCGATTAGTAATAAATTATCAATGCCTATATTTTACAAACAAAATGTATTTCTAATGATTATTATCATATGAATAAATGTTGTTGTTATTTTGAGATAAAGTAATAAATGTTGATGTTAATAGCGAAAGTAAAATTAAATCAAACATAATATTTCATCAAACATCAATTAACATCACATTTTAAGTAAAAATATATATTTATTGTGTGCAACTATAGATGTAGGCATACATTTAATTACAAATCAAATAAATCTCATAAAAGTATAAAACCTATTACTTTTCATCAGTCGACTTATATTGCAAATGATTAACATCGGATATACATTATAGGTACCTACAACCGTGGTCCAACAATAAAAAGGTAAACATAATATTATTGTAAGAATAATTAATATTCCGATTCAATCGAGGAGTCTATAGGTGGTTGCATTGCGTTTAATTGTGTCATATACTTGCTCGGATGCAATAATACGTTTTCAAAGGTATCCATGTTATTAATATAGGTACCTATTATAATATATTATTATTCAATTTACATTTTGTGCATTTATGTGCATAAAACATTACAGAGACACGAGATAATAATATCGATCGTATACCTCTTATATTTATTGTTTTGTCAGTGGCGCGCTAAAATTATTCCCCCCCCCCAGATAGTGCAGATAGTGCAACGGTATAGTAGTAGTTCACCTGCACGAGGTTATTAGGTATATATTATCGCATCGGACATCGGCGGCGGGTCCGATTTGTATCCGGACGGAGCATAAAGAACGCGTTTTTATGGGCGTTGTCCGCGCGCGTTATCCAACAGCAGACTTTACGACCGCCGGCTCCCTCTAGTTCTTCCGGCGTGCGCACAACAATAACCTAACGAGCAGAGCACGATAAGGAGTACCGCCGAATATCATGTGTACAACGATACACGCTCGCAATATTATATATATATATAAATATATATTATACCGTTTGTATAGTAGCGAGAGCAATGAAATATTATTAGACGAGAAAGCTCCTACACGTTCCGCAGCAGCAGCTAAACATAATAATATAACGCGCCGTCGACTTGTCTAATGAAATTATTCAATACGCATAAATGGTACCTACGAGCGTATACGTGTTGTTTATCCACTCTTTATTCGATTAGGCGATTTTCTCGCCGGTGTTCCGCACCACAACGACTTTTGACGACTCACGTATTTTCGTTGCACCTACAGCTACTGTACACGCGGCAGCATATGCATGTGAGCGGACGGTTTAGTAGCAGGTTGGAAATGGAATCACGTATCCGCAACAGCCGCAGACGCTCCCCCCCCACCCGTTAGAACTACGGAAATTGATAAATCATTACCCGGGTCATAAGTCAATACTATTGAGCGACATTCTCAAGACATTATGTATTTTGGTCCAAACGATATTCCGGGTTTTAGGTATTCGCCGACGAATTAAACATCACGCGGCGTTGTTTATGAGTAAACAGCAATTAATTAATCTAACAACCCAACAACAGCAATTTATTAAACCATAGAGTAATAATATAATATATATTATATTACTCCATGATTTAAACATATTATTATATAAATAAGCGACGTGCCCAATGTTATCGTCTAGAAACACACCACATGCGCATCACTTTTGTTGCTCAACTTTCGTTATCGTCTTAAGAAGATGTGATGCACGCCCGCGTGTGTTGTCTCCGTCTCAAAAACCGATACATATAATATAAAGTCTGATTAATTCTAAAAGAGGCTGTATATTACTCACCGATAGGTTTCAAATATTGAATTACTTCTTAGTTCTGCAATAATTTCTAAAAATAAAAAATAAAACATAGTTATTAATATAGAATAGGTAATAGAAAAAGTAATGTATAGTAATAGTATAGTATAGTAATGCTTTATCATCATAAAGCACAAAATCTAAGCAAACTCTTAATACATATCTAAAAATAAATAATTGAATGGGCTTATTGATAAACGCATTAAAAAGTTGAGTTACTTATAAACACATAATATCCGAACGGCATAGACAGAAAAACAGAACTTTAGTAAATAATAATTATTTAAGTTTTTCATATACCTACAACATTTTATTACATTTTTATTATATAAAGTAACTATTATTATTATTCACAAACGTAAACACGATGTGTACTCAATAAGAAAATATAAATAGAATATCGGCGGATAAAACACAAACATTTAAAACTCTTCGTATTTAATAATAAATTTTACTCGGAATTTGACTTAACGCTTGATTAATAACTAACAATAGAAGGTCGTACAACAAAAGTTATAAAATGCCATTATTAATATATCCAATTAGTAGGTCAATGTTCAAGAATACATTTTTTTTCAAAACACTTTATGCATATATATTTTAAATTCTGGACATGCACTTGTAGTTACAAGAGAAACTCGAGAAACTTAATATTTTGTTTCTTTTATTATTTACAATCTTTCTACTTACCTACGTAGCAGTAAAAAAAAAGTGGAATTGTGAAAAAAAACACATAATATATTAGCCACCCACATATTTGAAACTCCTACATAATTATCTCTTTTAGCTTTTTAAATACATTCAGACTGACTCGTAGATATTTGAACAAAATTTAAAACATTTATAATGATAAATAAATTACATTATTTTTATTTGACATAATTAGTTTTGAAGGTTTTAGAATATATATATATATAATGTTGAGAGAAACGAAAAACACGTAAACTATAGGGATACCTAAATGGCGTTGACAAACATTCCCACGGGCGTCGGATTCATATATGAGCAAGTACACAAAAAAAAAATAATACTGTTATTAAAATAAATAAATAAAACTCGGTCATATTTCATCGCGTCCACTTGGTGTTTGCAGTGACCATAATATGTGGCTATATGATGATAATGCTTCTTGTGGGGATTTACGATCCTCCTCGCGTTAGGGATTTAATGGACCCCCTCGGCCCGTTAACCTCCTCGCCCGGTCCTGTGTGCAACAACCCCGCAAAACCGTTTAAATTAGGGAAAGCACGGTAAAATTGTTGCATGGGTTTTAAGTGTATGCTTTTGGTTTCGACGTTCGTACCCTTAAATATGGTCAAACTGGGTAAATGCGTATATATATATATATATAGTGGTTTGTCCACCGATCCTACGTGCTTGGGTATTAATGTTTTTACAACGTTCCTTAATTGGATGATGAGCCAGACTGTGAACCGAACAAGTAGGTTTCTCTCGGTAGGATCTCAATAATATTTTGAATTATGAAAGTATCATAATTTTTTAAAATGTTAACGTTCGCATAAACAAAGCAAAGTTTAGATAACATACTTATATAATAGTTACGGTTCAAGGATATTGTAGGTATTGATGATATAGCGAAACACGATGATAGAATATCTTTAATTTTTCTAGTAAATCACGAAACACAAATGCACATCTGCCGTAGTGCTGTTGATAATAAAAAGATATTATACATCTATTTAATGGATATTTTTTTAGTGTCGTAACAATTCAGAACTGATATTGATTCAGTATTCAATATTTGTAATATTTTTTAATAATTACTTATTATTAAGTAAAACTTCCTTATAATATTAAAATCTCGATTAAATTTAATATCCCGTAAGTAAGTAGCTGATAAGTGTTATTATTTATTTATAACTATATACGAACTGTTAAATTACAAATGTAGAAAATAAATAATAATATATAGGTTATTACTGGTTAGCACTTTGCAAACATTGCATAATGTAGCTAAACAAAAACGGAATATACCGTGGGTTGTGATATCAGAAATTAATAGAAAATTAAATAATCTATAATATTAACCTTACTAAGTTTTAAAAAAAGATACATAATGAAATTGATGCGAAAACCACAGTCCATGTACTTATTGCCTAGAATCTAGATACACGCAGCATATATCTTTAAATTAAGATATTATTTCGAAATTTTAAAATATATACCTAGTTGATCGTTAAATTGCTAAATATTCAGTTTAAAAATCAATTAAAATATATTATTTTTTTTTACTTTATTATACGGTTAATTATACACATAAACTGTAGTAAAAATTCTATAAGTAGAAATCTATATTTGCTAAACATAACAATGTGAGTAAGACTGCAGAAACAATCCACGAGGGTACAATCTTACCTTTGCTATCATAAAAAAATATATTTTGCTTAAAAAAAAATATGTGATAATATGGGATTAAAATAAATTGAAATATTCCAAGAACAAGGACCATGTAATAATAATTAAACAACTCAATGAAAACACTTTTTTCATTTATTGCATTATAACCATAGTTATGCATAACTCAGTGAACTGCATATTCCGATAACTTTCATAAATACATTAATTATTAATACAATTTATTGGGCATCATTTTAACACTGATATTGATATATAATGGTTAACAGTTATTTGAGTAACACATATTAAGGCTAAATCGATAAAATATGATTAATAAGGGAACAACTGCGGGAACAACCTACAATTGAATATCTTTATTTATGAATATAAAATAAAACTAGGTAATATATATATATATATATTTTTGGCTGACGTAATCTCTGAAATTACTGAACAGATTTCGACAAACATCAGGCCTATATCAATTCAGTCACGATCCCCTATAGTCGAAATTTTCTATATCTATACGATTATACGACCCAACGCTTGCACCTGGAAAGCAGAGCATAAAATTGGAGTAGGTTCAGTACATCTATCCACTTTGTAACACCTTTAAAAATAATGTAATCTCTAGAAGAGCTATAGAAAAGCTAAACTATGCAATTAGACAAAGAAGCGAGGCAAATTTTAGAAAAAAAAATGTTTATTTATTTGGCCAATTAACTTGCGATTGGAATTATGCTAAAATGATATCTTAATTTGTGCTTATTAGACATTTTAGGATAAGAAATAATCTTTCATCATTATCTAGACAAAATACTGTTACACGAGGAGGAAGAAACTTTCTACAAAGCTGTTCTCCTGTAAACGTGAATTATTATTAAAGTTTCATAAGCACAGAACTTGAGTGAATATTTTTTTGTGTTACAAAGGCCATTTACAAAAGGATGGGCCACTTTATTGTATTCGATGAGGACATAAAATAGGATTTTTATGCAACCAAATATTGTTGGATTAAAAATATCTTAAAAATTTTCGATTTGATACGTTACACCAATAAGTTTTTGATCACAATCCAATAAGCGTGTCAAACTTCGGTAAAAGCAATTTTTAAGTCTTTGTGAATTTCAAGGAGATTTTTTAAAATCTAACATAAGAATGTAAATTAAAAATGTTGAAGTGGTAAAAATTCTATTTGATAGGTAGTATTACACCGAGTATTAAATTGAACAATTAATTATATTTTTCTTACAAGTATTTTATCCCGGCATAATATATTAGGTATAAATAAGTAGGTATGCATTTAATTGGAAGGACATAAAACGTAATAAAACTGAATTTAACTGTAGTACCTAGTTATAGGTTAAGTTGGGAGATAGTATTTTGCGCCAATTATAATACTTGTAATTTGCAACACCAATAAGTCACCCCAATTTGCACAAAAATATAAAAAAAACAACACGTAATTTGCGCCACGCCTAAATATAAATGTTGGTAATCTGCGCCATGTATTTTTAATTTTAATTATTGGAATTTACCAAATAATTTATCGGACTCTTATCAGTTTAGCATTTACAATGTAAATAACAGGGACTATTTTAATAACATTATTTAGGTAATATTATTATTGTAATAAACTATAGGGCTCCCAGCCCGTTCTATTAATAAAATAAATAAATAACAATTGGACAATGGATCATAATATTCCTGGATTCTATTAACTGAAATAATACCTAAAATAACACTCATTTTATATAAAAAGTACGTAGATATACTACTCACAATTACAATTTATTATAAGCTTACATTTTTTATCTTACTCTAATGTATATTTTAATATTTTTCATGAAATGTATTTATCAAAATGAACTTGATTGATAAATAAAATATATACGAATAAGTTTCCAAAAAAAATTATTTCAAAGTAGTGCAATTCACAATTTGTATATATAGGTACAAAATAGCATAAATTACATAATGCCCTTTTGATTTTTATCTAGTTTTGTGTGGCGCAAATTACATTTTTTTTTATTTTGACGTAAATTACATACGCTTGTTAGGTTTGGGTTGTAACCTAGGGGGAATCGGGTATAGTGTTGTACTTATAATGTAATTCATAAGACACCACCACATGAATATGTATAAATGTATATAATATTATATAAAAACTATAATATAGGTATAACGTATATCTGTGTTACATATATAAAATACGGCATACCTACGTACCTATATTATATTTGAGAGTACCTGTTGCCTGTTCAGATTTAATTTTAACTATAACTTTCGGGAGGAGTATTTCTTCAATAATTAGGTATTAATTTCAGATTAACTGATATAAAATTCGAACATTTAGGAGTGTTTTTAAGCGTATAATATCGATTTCAAACATTCAGACGGCGAGTTTAGATATAATAAGCAATACATCTTATTGAAGCACTGTTTTGTGGGGATTATCCCTTGTCGCTTCGCACTTTATTTATGCTTGAAATGCATAAAATATAAAAATTCTATTAGTTTGTTAAATATTTGATATTGATATGTTAACCTTAAAAAACTGAAAATCCATAAAAGGTCTCTTACCTAACAAAAATATGTTTTTTTTTTTTATCAAGAATATAGTGTCAATTAAAAAAATAAATTTAAAAAAACCGATGTTATATGATGAACATTCTAAAGCGTATGATCCGTCTATACTCTAATAGATATGCAGGTACTGGTGTTCATTTACCAAAGAACAATAATTTTTTCAAAAATTTTAACAATTTTTTTTTTACATAGACTTAAGTCATTATAAAACATTTTTTGAATGTCAACACTCATTTTTTTAATTTTTATTCTGACGCAGAATATTTTACAGATTATATTATTAATTCAATGTAAAGGTACAAATCGAATTTAGTACAAGTAGAAGTTATAATGGTAGGTGTTTTAAGTTTAGATGAGCTGAGTGAAATGACACCCCCCCAAAAAAAAAAAACTGTTGGTGCATTAACCCGCTCGTATAATTGTTAAATACTTATAAGTTTTAACTATAATTAACTACTCGTCCAGAATTGTATTTTAAAGTATCGAAATGCCGAAATATTCTGCTTCGTAATATATTATATAATTTAAAATAAAATATGTTGCCATATACAACGGTAAAAACTTAAAAATGATAACGATATAAAATATAGTAAAAAAATTGTAAAAAACGTTGATAGCTTTTAAAATAATGAGTGTTCTTTGATAAAAGAAATCTCCCTGTACATATATAATATTAACACTGTATATAAGGGTATGTTGTATGTGCGCATAACAGTTTTTCGCGTTTAGTTTTTGTGGCGGAAAAACGAGGAAAAGCCCCCTCTCTTCCCGGTCACCAATACCTATAATACGATGGGGTTTGGTCCAAATTGCATTAGAGACGCTTGGTATTTTTTTACAACACTCCACTCTTTTGGTTGGAGTATACATAGATGACAAAGCCGGTTGATTGAACGACTCACATGTGTCTTGGACGACCGGCGGTGATGACAATGGATACGGAATTAAAACCTGAAGGAGCATCCAACCGTTTCGATTAATCGAACTTGTGGCCTTAGGGGACGAAAAGTAGACGAATAAAAAAAAAACAAAAATAATCCCATACGAACCGAAACAAATATAGTAATTAGCCCATGGGTTGACAAATCGATTGTTCGATTTCTCTCTCCTTATATTTATAATTCGTGTAATATAAGTATATTATTATCGAAATGATTGTATGAAGAAATTCATCAGGCAATTCGCTTCGACAGACACTCAATAATCAGCGACGAGTATAATGAATGCATTGTGTACATATAATAATTATTGTACTGCAGTTTATCGTCGTTTCGGGAGCGAACATAATATTTTATTTCACGGGTACCTACTGTATTTGTGTTTGTGTGCTTCGCCGGACGATAACGGACGTGAGAAAACATAATATTTGCATTATTTACACACTTCATTGGACATATAGCATTCGTTACACCGAAAAGCCCTCTCACACCTCTCCCCCATTTTTATTTGTAAATGAGTAAATAATAAAACGAGTAACTCAACACCATGAAATTATGCGGAATACCATAAGGCGTTCTACAGTCCTTTGAATATGAAAATACTGAATCCCTACATTTTAAATTTTTTACGAACACTGTAAATATGCGATGTGAAACCGTAAGAAACAGTAGATATATTTTGAGAAATATATTGTAAGGAATGCGTAACTGGTAAATATCGGCAACCGCGGGACGCATACTTGCAGGCTGTTTTACTAAAGTGACTTCAGAAAATGTATATGATTACATTTTTAAGGAGCTTTGCAATTCTAATCACTGTACCTAACATGCCAATTATTATACACCATTAAGTTTATAAAATATTCAATTGTAGAATTAAATTGTAAGTACCTTTCTTCAAAGTCCTCGATTTAATCAAAATTACACAACCAAAACTTAAAGATATTACAAATGGGATACCTAATACAAATCTATTTATTTTTTTTTTAATCATCAACATTCTTCTATTATAATAATTACATTATAAATACATATTAATAGCCAACAGTTTTTATGCGAGTTTATAGACATCAGAGCATTACATTTTAACGACTATTGAAAAACTCACGATAGGTAGATAGGTACCGAAATCAAAATTGACATTCTGCTTGTCAAAGACCAGAAATGAAAATAATGTTCTATGCATTTTATGTACAATCAAGGTAAAAATGAATAAAGCTAGGAATAAACTTTTTTAAGTCTATAAACTACTTCTCAAATTAAGGTGGGTACCTGCGGCCAAGTATTTCACTGACAATGAGATAATTATAAATACATCCCAAGGGGCACGGAGTTATTTTAAGTTATAGCAAAATTAGTACCTATACTCTGTTCATCGAAAGAATAGTACTGCACGGAGGACCAATCGGGCACTAATTTCTGTCAGTGATATGCACGAAGTGGTACTATTCTCTTGTTGAACAGAGTATAGCTAATTACAATTGACAGACGTAAGCTAATAATAATAATTTAAAGAAAATTTTGGTAAAAATCTGAGAAAAAAATAATATATACGAGTTTTTACGAATTGTTCATACTTTGTATGTTTTTATTTTATTTTACGTTTATTGGCACAATATTTTGTTTATATTACACAAATGTATTTTTTTTTTTATAGTTTTGAGAATAAAATAATAGTTAAAAGATTATATATATATATATATATATACACCTAGTAAAGTAGTAGGTAAGTTCTTATTATGATAATATATTACAAAAATAGTGAACGATCGGCCTAACAAAAAACACGGATAAAAAAAGATACAAAAACTTTTAAATACACAACAGACATTGAAACACATAACATTAAAATATTTTTAGGAACATAAAAGTAATAATAATACTCAATGCTTATATCCTTTCATATACATCTACAATTATTTACAAAAATAAGATTAAACCAAAATATTCCATTTAAAAAAAAAAAAAAAATATATATATATATATAGGTACCTATTATTATTGATTTGTCCAAATTTCTATATGCAAGGCGCATTTTCACTTCCACTACATTTGAAATGCAATATTATAATATCGTTATAATATTTAATAGAATTACAGTTCCGTAAGTCTTGAGGTAATGTGTTATGTATTATTACCTACGCTTTCATTTTACGACGGAGACAATTGACAATATAATAATACATCAAACGATTCCCGTACCCCCCTATAAAATATTTGGTTGAACAAATAACGTTTGATTACGTTCAAAAACGGCAACGTGTTTTTCGGTTATTTGCTCTGAGTAAGGCAGGTAGGTAAGTACAGCGTATGCATTTTTCGCATTGTCCTCGGCCAGGCCTTCAAAAATATCTTTTCACACACACAAACGACGAGGAGGATATCCCCTCCCTCTAGAGACGACGACCAAACAGTGTAAAAAGACGGTTATTATGAAGTTTTTTTTTATCTATTTTAGTAAGTACCCCTATTTTCTTTAATATTCACACAGTGGAGAAAATCGATAAGACAAAATGCCGAATAATTATTACGTTACATGTAACGCAGATCCCTTAATAAATCATATTATTATTATATGATCTATATAGTTATTTTAGGTACCTCAAACGATTTTATTTATAAAATTCATGAGCCAGTCGTTTTCAAAGAATAGACATATTATTATACCTCTACATAAACATGTTTCTTATATACATAAAAAAAACACGTAACGTGTAAAGTATGTCTACGATCGACTGATTGTGTTTTGGTTAACATCACGCAAACGCCTCATAAGCAATATCATAAACAGTGTGAAAACGTTTACAAACCCGCCAGGTCAGCTATTCTTCCGGACGGATTTTACACTATCCCGCGAAATACATTGCAGTTGCATGTTACAAAACCAAACACGGGCATTATTTTTTTTTTTGGAAATTTTATTACAGCATCGACTTCTAAGGTCATTACCTTAACCCAAACAAAAAGTACGCGGTGAATGCGTTGAATGTGGTTTGGGTATAGTAGTAGTAGTACTATGGTAGGTACCTACATAATTATGAAAATATTACTCATTTTAAACCAAATGCAATAAAATTTGGCCGTACGTTTCTTTATAGTTTCGTTTTTGAAAAAATACCGTACAGTTATTAGACAAGGTGCATATTGGGAATGTATTATATAACAAGATTTTTCACGTTTAAAAGTAGTTTTCAAAATATTCGCGAGTACCTACGGTATAATAAAAAAAGATCGACGAAGAGTTTTTTACCTAACCAAATTTTGTCAATTTTTGACCGAGTTCCATTCAGTCGGAATATATGTGATGTATCGTTACGCGTTCAAAATTCAAATATAAAGGAATATCCGACGGTTATCCTATCTCCAGAGACCCACCCAAAGTCAGGATCAGCACATTTTATAAGTGCCTATCTACTATTTTTTTGTTCATGCACTACTGTGTAGGTAAAATGATTGAAATAATTAAGAATATCAAAGACCAACAAATAAAACGTGGGCGCTAACCTAAAGAATAATTGAAAATATAATTATTTTATGATATTTTATAAATTTGACGATTAAAAAAGTTTAACAACAAAATATAGAGTACATTTGTTTAAAAACAGCAAATAATCTAGAAACGAATCTCTCACAAATCAACTTGGATTTTTAAGTACAAATTTATTTTTAAATAAATCTAAAAGACAATTTTACATTGTTTTGTGACTTTCCTGCATTGTAATATGAGAAATACATTTTTGAAAATATTTTTTCTACAATTATATGAGTTCATATAGCCCCCGTATAGTACATTATGATATGATTTTTAGGCAATCATAATATTGGTTTGTTTAAGGTTCTTTAGTTACGCCCTGATTTAAAAACCACATTGTTTGGACACTCTCTTTGACAAAACGTTTTTTAAACCGATAAACAATACCGTCTTAAAATGACTAATCTCAAATACCTGCCTATTGCGATTCAGTGGTTTTAAAAGTCATGGGATCGTATGCACACAAGTGAAAAATAACACGATAATATCTTTGTAATTTCAATTTATTTTAGGTACACGGATGACGTAATGTGTAACCAAACGTTAAAACGGTTGGCATGTACCTAAAACAACAATAATAATAGATAAGACTAGAAATACAACATTATTAAGCTATGCAAAACCGTCATACTAAATAGGGAACACTATATTATTATAACGCTACGCCGAGTACCGTTCTTAACTTGAATGGAGTATTTAAGTGGGCAGGTACATTGAATATTCATAATAATTCAAGAATAACGACGTTTCTCCTCTGAAATTAAAGACCGTATTTATATTTTACGTCCAAGATCAATTATTTGCAATAACATTATGGTAATATAATATATACGTCAACAAACTCGGTCGGAAACATGTACGTAAACACTACCACGCGTATTGTATTTCGAATTTTCCACCGGCGATAAAGTAATAATATAATTTATAAATAAACTCATACATTTATACCTACAAATTTAGAAGTGGCTTGCCTGGAAACTATTGCCAAATCCCTATAAAAACTGTCATTTATTTATTTTACAGTAGGTACGCGCGTGGTGACGTGTTGCGTTATAATATTGTTTTCGTACAAGTGTCCACGGAGTTTAAATAAAAGTCAAAAGTCTGAGTTCGACTACTGACAGATCTTCACCATTATCGAGCAACGCCCATCCGACACCAAAACCCGATAAATTCGAAATAGCGACGCGTTCGCGGTACGAATGCGCTTGCGACATTTTACGATACTATTGCTATTAATAGACGAAGGACATAATTTTGATGTGCGCAGACGGAATAACTATTAAAAGAGAGAAATATTACGTCTCGACGTCATAAAACGCGGTACGCCATATATAATGAAGTCATCATATCAAATTCGTCGGCGAGCTGTTATCGAAATCCGAGAAAACAAACCGGATCGTTTTTGGCGAATCCCGACGGCGCAGACGTCACGCGGGCTGATGTAGCTGACAACGAGACTACGGCGATATAGAGTAAGGATTTATCTCGATTGTAATTTTCATCGGGCACATCTACTTGTAACCCCCACACCCCTCGCCAAGAAATCCAAACTCCATTCGTAACCAATAATAAAACGACAAAACACCACGTCAACAAGTTTTTTTAGAAACTATGGAGAATCGAAGACGATTATTCGTGAAATCGATTGCGCCGCCGTGGACGCCAGATACAAACAAAAACGCAACAACATCACATATTAAGTGTAACCGACGTGCAGGCACGCTTGCAACCGACGTTTGTAAATGAACAATTTCCATTTTAAGACAACGGATTAATTTTTTTTTCGTTGTTGCTACGCATCGACGGCGGTCACTCGGTATGGCGTTTTTGCGGATACAGCGAAGTAAATCACGCACGTCTTATACACGTTCCAATAAGCGCACGCGAGCGCGCAACATGACGTGACACCACGTCGACTGCACGTTTTATTAATTTTCCTTGGGCACAATTAGTGCGCCGCCACTACACCCGTTGGCCGACGCGGCGATTACTTCGGCGTGAATTGTCGTCCCGCCGAAAACACCAGACGACTCCGCGTAGGAAACGGCGGTTCGGCGGTTGGTGGTTCTTTTTTTTTTTTACCGTCCCCCTCGCGTATATCTCGCCGACGACGGGTACCGCGTTCCGATCGCCGCCGCGGCGACGACACGCGGGGGGGGGAGGGGGACAGGTGTACGGCTCGCGGATAGATACCAAAAACGCACGATAATAATTATGTCGTCGTTGCGTTTAAAATTTAAATCGTTATTGTGCGCAGGCGGACCGTTTTATTCTCGACGGAAAACTCCCGACGACAACAGTATTTGAACGGCAACGCGTAACTAGTCGCCGGGCGGACGTGACGCGACGACGAAAGGTAACCCACGACCAAGGTTACCACTCGTCTCCGGTGCTGCGACGACCTTAATAAAAAGAGTACGCGCGAAGTAAAAGTAACCGAGCAAGCGGCGGTTCGGCCGCGAAATCGTTACACGATCGGACGTTCGTGACGGGACGTGGCCACCAGAACAAAAAGACGACCACGGTGATATTTTTAATAGAGATACTCAACCCGACGGCACTCACCGGCTTGGGCGGGAAATATTCGTCCGGAGTGTCGAGACACTGGTGCGGTTGTCGTATCCGTTGTGCTGCGGCGAGCGTCGACGTGGACCGTTTTATACGATCGACAAACGCGATTTCTAACGTTTCCAAAAACAACTAAACCGACGAGAAATATTAAGTAAAAAAAAAAAAAAAAAAAAAAAAAATGATCGCACTCCGCGGTCAGATGCACGTGGAACGCGGGCGCGAGCGGAAGACGACGAAAACGGAAAACGATCGCACACGCGAACGACGGACGCAAACACACGCGGCGGCGCACGGGACAACAGCGATAACCGTTGACGACGGTGATGCCGGACGAACTGCCGTCGCGCGCTCACGAACCGACTCTGTACGGTCTAACCGGCCGGCCGGTGTCGTGTCGGTCGCCGTCGACGGCGTTTACTTGCCGGTGGGTGGCATTTACAGTGTCGGTGGGTGCGCGGCGGTCGGGATTCGGTATCGGCTCTCGCTCACACTCGTTCGATGCTCGTTCGCTCTCTGTCGCTCCGCCGCCGCAGTCGTGCCACAACACGCACGCGCACGTGCGACCGTATGCCGCCGCCGAAAAGACGGTTTTTTCAAAGTATTTCTAGCACCACCGCCGCCGTACGGCTTCCTTCGGCGCGTCTCGTTTCATCCGATATAATAATGACATTAGAAATATTCGCTTATTGTGTTCAAACCATAAATGCGGGATCGGTTCCAGCGGAGAGGGCGAGGTTTTCCCTAAATTTTAAACTATAATTTTTCGATCCCATCAGTATAAACAAATTTATTCAGTGGCGCGACTCAAGTTCAAATCTTGGACAATTATGAAACGCTCACAAAACCGTGGATATCTCTGACCACACACACACCACCCGAAATTACACATTGCCAATATTTAATTTTAACTATTACGATATTCACGTGATATTGCTAAAAACGATTTCAACCTATTTTATTTCTAATTATTGTACTTTATATGAAAATTGTTTAATAAAAACTTCCGCGTCTATGTCAGCAAAAATAATTTTTAATGTTATTTTATGTTTTTTATTTTTACTTTGTGATGTTTAAGTTGACGAAACGTGACTGTACCAAAACGCCTGGGACGCATACAAGGGGGGATGTGGGGGTTAGATTCCCATCCCCATAGGCTTTTTTATGATTTTAATGTGCAGGTACCAATAACTACCTAGGTTTAATAATGTTCCTTCCGTGATAATTTGTTTGCAACTGATCTCCCCCCCCCCCCATCATACAAAAGTTATGCATACGACTGCAACTGCACACCACTTCTTAACCAATTTTTTAATCTTCGAATCGATGAAAAACTATACGTACACGTATTTCTAATCTCTCGAGAATAAGTAATGCAGCTCATTACAATACTATATAATAAAATACAATATTGAAATGCAATATATATAAAAAAAAAAATGTTAATTGATGATAAACTTTTAAAAATTAAAACTACATTTTTTAAGTCTAGGTATATTATGTATTTTAAATTATAAATACAAAGAATTTGGTTTCCCCCTAGTAGGTACCTCTGTAGTTGCAACGCAACTGAAAATTTGATAAATTGATGTGATTCATAATAAAATAGTTTATACCATAAATATCGGATATTCACATGTGTGAGATCGAAATTGTGCAGTAAAAAAATATGTATTATTATTTAATTATTTATATTATTTTTCGAACTCGAGCGATTGCATTCGTTCCATATAGTCCAAAGTCATACACAATTCCAGCGACATAATAAATGTACATATTATTAATAAATTGATAAATCAGTAAATAGGTACATTACATTTCAGTGACGGCGCGCCGTCGACTCAAAAATTAAAAAAAAAAAATTTTTAAAACTAGGTAGATGGTTTTGAAATTTTTGCTAATATCATAGATGTACTCTTAGAATTTGCAAACGTAAAAGTGTTTTTTTTATATGTTTTAAACTAGGAACCCCTCCCCCCACCAAAATAAAAATATGTTCCCAACCCTATACCTATATATTTTTGATATTTTATTGATGAGTATTTTTTTTCCGCAGAGCTATCGGTTGTGTCACGCTAATCGATACGATATCGCTGATAGTATTATTATTATTTTGTCGTCTGCGTCCAATAATTCAAATACTCAATACAATATTTTATTATTGTTACCGTGAAAACGGGGTTGTGGTATGTAGTTTTTTTAACCGCCGTTATTATACACATACCGCCCGATACTGGGCATCGAAACCGAACGGTATTTGGGCGTTATGAATTATTATGTGCTGCGAAGAGAAACTCCAATGGAATTTAATAAAACTGTCAAATTGTCAGCTGATAGAAAATAACTATGGATAAAACCTATACTTATGGAAACATTGTTAGGATTTGCTCAAAAAATCAAATATTATATTATACATATACAGGGTGTTTCACGAAGATCTGACATATGGAATAACTTTTGTTGTATTCAATATTCAAATTTTTTTTTTTTTGTTTAATTTATAGACGTTTGCGTTACATGTATAATATAAAAAATAATGTTTTTATTTTTTAATAAAGAAAATAAAAAAATTTAAATTTAATAAAACATTTTTTTTTTGAAAAATTTAAAATAGTCAATTTGTAAATATAATTTTTAGAAAAATATGATGGTAAAAATATTCCTAAAGTATAATTTTTTATTTTCTACAATTTTTTCAAGTTTTTAGAAATTCTTAGAAAAATAAATCGATAATAGTCATTGTACCTACCTAGTTATCGGTAATAAGCGATGATAGTGGTTTATTTTATTACGATAAAGGAGAAAATAATTCAAATTTCCAAAAAAACCAAAAAATTGTAGAAAATAAACGATTGCACTTTAAGTGATATTTTCACCATCAATTTTTTTCTAAAAATCATATTTACAAATTGACTATTTTACATTTTTCAAAAAAAACGTTTATCAAATTTTAAATTTTTTATATACTTACACCGTATCATAATATTATACGTTAATATACTGTATTGAATTGATATTTTATATATTTTTATTATTATTTTATACACACTATTCATTATTAATGGATATAAGATTTTATCCTCTCAGACATTCGAAAGTCATAAAAATCAATGTATTAATTTTGTTTTAAAGTCTACGACGGGCTGCAGTAGTACGAAATCTTAAATATTCGACTGCATTATATCTCATTCACACTTTAAATCATAAAATCTAAAATAAATATTGGGAGTGGAATTTCTATTTAAATTATCCAAGTATAAAGCAAAATGAATCATAACGAATAATGATCAACAAATTACAAAATACGTTTAAATGTTTTATAATCGACAGTACAATATTACGTCATATACACCGCTGCGTCTAAAAATGTAAATTGTGATTGTCGTGCAAGTCATTAAGTCACCAATAAACTTAGTTTATAGGCCTATGGGACCAATTATATAAAATATTATGTTTTAAATTTACCAAATGTATATTATATTATAGTTATATAGTATACCAATACATTTTTAAATTTTATAAGCAACCTACTACAAACAAGATAACGAATTCACGTCCATCAACCATGTACATACTTCACTGGTAAAAATAAAATATCGCACCGCAAAAATGTTAACAAGTATTGTACAAAAGCCGCATATCGTAATTTCGTACCTACTTTTACTACTTAATTTATTATATTATAGTACACAATTTATTATCTAAATTAATACACATGTTAAACGATGAAACAAATAAGTAATTACAATAATAATAATTGAAATCGTTAATCGATGTTTCATTTTCAATTCCTTCCAATTCAATATAAATTTAACTGAAATAGGTATTTATATAATGTACTCATTTACGATATCTTAAAAAAAAAACAAAAAATAAAAAAATCTTATATCGTACACAATATATTGTAATATGCTTCAAAAGCTTGATATTTCATGCTATATTTAATTATGCGTATGACTGGAATGGCAGCTAAATATTAACACCTATTCAACGAAATAAAAATAATAACGAATTCAGCTTATTTTTTAATTATAAAATAAATTATAGAATTTCAATAAAAATGCAAATCATTAGATGAAGATTTTATACAAATATAGGGTGTAACTCAAACGTAATCGGTTGACGATTAATAATATTAATAATAATAATAATATCCCTGTTGTATTGGGAGGACGGAGAATGACGGGGTACATATATTTTACCTGAAAAAAAATAATCGTAAATGACACCAGACACTATAGCACGTAGTGCATGTGTATTCGAGAGTTACAGGGGTTGAATTAGTATTTTTCTATAGAAAGAGAAGAGTAATGTCAAAACTCAAGAATAAAACTGTCAGTGAACAGTGAAATGTCAATACTCGGGGTGAGGGTCTCAAACAAAAATGTGTTCTATACGTATAATATTCAAATATATAAACGTATAGGCCGCCAATGCTTGTAGGTATATTAAAAAAAAAAAAAAAAAATCAAAAATAAGGGCGGAAATACGCATCATAATACATTTTCAGTGGAAAAAAAAACATCAGAACATTTTATATACTATCTCATCATATCATCGAGGCCTCTGGCCTAAAGTCTAAAACCTTCCCACGACATATGCATCTTAATAATAATGATTAAAACATTTTTTTTTATACATTTGGTCTCCATAGATCTATTCATGTCTGCTGTTGTACATTATATTATATTTTGATTTTATTGAAAATGTATAATAACACGGTCAAAGGGAAAATATACAAATTGTTAACTGAAATATCAATTTAATTTTTATGCATTCATAAAATATAAATTTGTTTTAGTATTTACATAGAATTGCATATTTGTATACGATTCGAAAAAAAATTATCTACGCATTAAACACGCATATATTGGTAATAATAATAACGTGCATTAAAAAGCTTATAAATTACATATAATATAATATACTATACTTATGACCTATATAATTTTATTATGGTTGTTTAAATTCCTAATATTAATAATGAGTAATGCGTACCCATATTTTAAATGAATAGGTAACAGTTATTTACAGAATATCTACGTATACTTACATTTAAATTTCATTCAAATATATTCAATAATAAAATTAAACCTAAAGATCTGACGCGGACATAATATATATTCAATTGACAATTATATATAGATAGGTACACGATATTATGTACAGCGTATTATTACGATAATAAAATCTGTAATTTAGTAAATAATCTATTAAATAAATACTTTATTCGTAGCTAAACGTGATTCTCGAATGCATATACGTTAAGTGTAACTTCTGGCGTTCATTCAATAGCCTAAAAAGTGCTTAGGGACACAAAAAAAGACGAATTTACGACAATTTCACTGGTGTTTTACGTAGTTTTTTTGATTTTCTCGCACAAAATAATGGGAATTTCACAATTTTTATTTAACCAAAGTACAATCTAGATACAATTTCCAATTGATTTCATACACTACATGGAACTTTTGTAGTACGTTTACTGCACACTAAAAGCGTTTTACTAAAAAAAAAGTATAACACACTATTGTAAAGTCGATAGCTTTTTCGCACTGCTCGGAATATAAAAAGGTTATAAAACTATAAAAGTGAGAGACAAAAATAAAAGAAATAAAAATAATTTAAAATTTAAATATCCGGAGAATTAAACTCTTTAAAAAAAATGATAGCTAAATCATTTTATGTAATTAAAATTTTTAATAAACATGCATCGTAAAAATTCAGTAAAAATACGGCACCTCGTACACCTACTTACTAATATAAAATACATTATAGTAATATTTTGAATTGATAATTCAAAGAAACATATATATATATATTGATGTAAACAAATATTTGATTGAAAATGTACAAAGACTTGTGAAAGGTAGTGTCTAAAATTAATAAGATCTTTTGTTTTTATCAAAATCTAGACAATTTTTGAATAAATCGAATATCACTCAGAATTCTGATTTATTGCAATTATTATTATAATAATTGATTTAAAATAATATAAAGAAACTCAGACATATAGTGATACCCAATCAATTCCTGTATCACACATTCATTTTTTTTATTTTTAGTTGAAATTATTTAAATCTTATTAATTATCTTGCATAATAATAAAAATATTATAGTATGCATATTATATTATATCTATTTAAACTTTTAATGTTATCTGTATTTTGGTAAGATGAGTTGTTGTGAAATTATAAATAATTATTTATAATAAAATAAAAATTTAAACAAATATTTAAACACACAAATTTAGTTAGCAGAGACAACATCGTCTACTAAATTACACTATACACATAATAAAATTAGATTATATTTGTCCAAACTACTGTTTTATATAAAGTGTTTAATTCAAGGATATTAAATTTCATTTCTTAAACCTTTAATTTGTTTATAAAATATAATTTAGGTATATACTTAATAAAATTTAGTAGTGCTTATACCTAGTTGAAATAAAAAATATATACGAGTACAACAGTAATTTTTTGTTTGTTTAGTTAAATACAATTATTTTATCAACAATCAATTAATTTAAGGGTACTATGGGTTTTTTTTAAATCAAATATTTTATTATTCAATATTTAAAAGAAATTAAAATTATGTTTAAAATATATGCTATTGATTGCATTATGTTAGCCGTTAGGAAATTATATAATATTATTATAAAATATAGCAATTAACAATTAAAATAATATGCAACGAAAACGAATTTGACGGTAGCGCCGACGAAATCGGGGTCCTGGTTGAGCGATTCGTCCAACGAATCCGGGAGCTTTGTATTTTCTCTGTCCTGAACGCAAGTATCTATAATTTAGGTCGTACGACAGTCAACGAAAATAATATGTTTGACGTTGATATTATTTTAATTTTATCGGTAACATTATTATATTATACTACTGTGACATTTATAACCTTTTATTAAACAGATATTATATTATTAATTTATAATTATTGTGTTCACAATAATTTTTTTTTTTTATTGATCGTTACACAACTGGGCAGCAATGGCCATCAGCCACAGCTATTTAAACATAATGATTAAAGTATATGCCAAATATTATATTATAATTATTAATCTAATTATGTTTTGTTGATTAAATTATTGGTCGATTTTAAGAAGTTCAGAATTTTCTCGTTTTGTTTTGGAACCAAGTCGAGACTTTCTGCCATGTCGAGTTTCTTCAAGTTTCCTCTTGTTCATTCGTTGACATTCCGTCAATATGTCCTACTGTGAGCGTAACACCGCATGCTTCACAATAATAATTGTTATGTTGTATATCGAACTTTGTTTGTAATAGTTAAATAAATAAATATTAATCTTACATAAAGTGCATAGACATTAGATACCTTAGAATAAGGTTTATGACATTTGCGTTCTTTGAAGGCCATTATGAAACTGTGCGATATCAAATTGTATTGAGCACAGAAAACAGTAAATAAACTAAAAGTGAGCGCATTCATAATCAGCATTCAAACATTTTCCGACTAAAACAGTACTGAAGGTTACGTATTACACTCTCATACACAGAAAAATTATCACCGCGTGAATGGATACTACTAAGCATCAAAACTAACGATATGATATTATTTATTTGGCCTGTTTATCGGTAGTAATATAAAATGTATTTGCCCAATATTATTTTAATGTTTGTCCCGTATGATTTATATGCATAAATATAAATATGGTACCTAATATCGTACCTAAACCTATTCGACATTTTGCAAAATAAAAACGATGTACACAAAACATGCAAGTAATGCAAGTTCCCATGGTCATTGATTTAATTATACTTAAATCAACGCCTTGGCTAAGTCATAATACACGTGACCTACAATTATACTGCCATTATCCGTTATTTTATAAACATATAAACATTACCGAAGGAAGTCGACGTAAAATTAAGATAAGGAACTTATTTATTTATTCGGAAACATATTCAACCAATAACAATTAATAAAATTAAAATCAAAATAAGGACAAAAACATAGGCAACCACGACTCAAGAAAAAAATGTCATAAAATGATACACACAAGTGCGAAGGCTTCCGTTATTATTTTTGGACATGGATGACCTTTTTTATAAAAATATAAAAGTGAACATTGCCGAGAAGAAATCTACAGGATATTTAATTTATTAAAAGTAAAAGTATGTTTTAATAAAATACCAAATAAAAAGTGTATACCCAAAAGTTGTTTTTTTTAATTCGAATAAACAACTTGAATGTTACTTTTTCTAGATTCTGACTGGGTCGTAGAACATTCCGAAAATTATCGTCTATATACTCAAAATTCTGCAACACGTGTTGTATACTGCTTAAATAATCGTTTAGATGATTTTTATAATAAAAACTTCAACTGCTGTTTAAAATACTTAAAATCTTGCGTACATAAGCACAGCTTTGTTTGTCGTTATTATATTATTATATTTTTAAGTGTAATTATTTCGGCTAGACTGTATATATATATATATATATATATATACGCATTAAAACGAGTAAAAAATAATAACTAAAATATTTGTTTTAAACAGTTTCTCGTCGCTAAAAAAAAAAAAAAACTTAATACGTATAATTATATTATTTAGCCATATAGACATAATTATAGTTATAACTCATACTATAGTATCGAATATAAAATATTTAGATATGTTTTTGTTGAACGTCGTAAATAAATCATTAATTTGAATAGCCTAAGAAATAAAAATTAATACTTCAAACGGCAATACTTACGAAAATAAGCAGTTGTTTCATAGTAAAGTCGAATGAAAAACAATGGGGAGGACTAATTGGGGTCGTCAACTGCAGTGTAACATATATTTTGTCACCTACAACAATGTAATAATCGACTTTCCCCATTGTCGCATACAACATTATAAATTGTAAACGTTTTTATTTTAATTGAAGTCGTCAGTCACGTTATCATTATTCGAATGATAATAATAATACTATACTGTTATTAGTGCGGTATTAAATGACGGTAGGCACTAGGCACCTATATAATAATATATCTGCCCGGTGTGCAATTGCGTGACATCGACATCTCTGAGATATTTAATTTAGATTTGAAATGAGACGTCACATTCTGATATCCATTTGTCATCACATGGATTAAACTTAACATTAATTAGGTTACCGTACGAACTTCCATAAGTAGATCAATATTAATTGACTACGTGAGGTTGTAACATTAAGCCTTTGGCCCGTTTCACGTGGATGACGCGTACTGATGAAAACGCGCATACGACGCCTATCAAAACGCGACACTCTTTTGTATTCACATGTACGCGTACCATACGCGAAACGCGTATCAAAATGACTGGGTGCAAATATTGTCATTCGAGGTTTAACTTCAGTATAGACAACACATATCACATAATATATAACTGTGAATAATCAAAGAGAAAAGCGGCTTATACTTTACACGGGGTATTATTATTTAAAAAACAAACGGCTAAAAAATCGTGCAAAAAGACTTTGGGTTCACACTTTGATAGCCCAACGGTCTTTTAAAGGTGCATTTGTCACGATGTTTTTTGATTTCCGTGAGCACAAAGACACGTTTTTTAATTTTTTTCGGATGTTCATCAGAAGTTTTGACGAACTATTGCACAAACTGGAACAAAATGTAGAACGTTCATATTGTATCCAAAGTACCAAAATATCCAGCAGAACGACTGTGTATAACGTTGAGGTAAGCCTATTTTAAATTTGAATTACTTATATTTTAATTTTGATAAAATAATGCCAAGTTCTCTTTAATTAACATACATTAACTAAATACAAATAATGACGTGTAGGATTTTGGTTGAGGTCAAAATAGGTTATAATATAATAAATTATTTATTATTATACATGAATATTTTCATATAGTATAAAAATATAAAACGTTATGTGTTATATTAACAAAACAAATTTTATTTATAAATTAAATCAAAGCATCCTTTTTTGATAATGATATTTAAAATTAAACAAAAACTAATATTTCCAATAAAAATAAAATTAAAATTAAAGTAAAACCAAAATTTACAATAAAAGTAAACAAATAATCTTTAAATTATTTAAACATTATATTATGCAAATTATAAAAAAAAAATTAAAGGTTTGATGGGTAAAGTTAGGTTGGAGGAGGTATCGGGCATAGACGTGGAAAATTGTTGCATTTGTTATAATTTTTTAAAATTTTGAATACTACTGCTGATGTGTAAAATAAAAAAGATCGTAGTGGTTTATAGAGTTATGTTATACAGAATGATAATTTTTTAGTGATCTTAACGAATTTTATAAAAATATGACTATTTTCCATACATCATAAAAATATTTTGACTTTTTTTGACCTATTTCATAGGCAATTTCGATTTTTATTAGTTTTTTTTTTTTAAATTATTGTTGATATTTTTTTTTGCATGGTCAAGAACCTTGAAAATTTAATACAAGGTTCCTCATAAGTTTTATTAATGAAATTTGAAAAATTTGAGTGTAAATACTAAATTTACAATCATTTTTTGATGAACGTCTGAAGTTAGTATTTTGACAGAATTTTTCAAAATTACGAAAATTTGCAAATAATTTTGTACTTAGTTAAAAATGTAAAGAATATTCAATTTTTATCACTAATAATTGAAAGTTTAAAATAAGGTGTCTCATAAGTCGTAAGTACTTCATTCTGTTACCAAGAAATCTAAAAAATATATAACATTTTTATTGATGAATTTACTTCTAAAAAATAGTATTTATTTAATATTAATATTATATTACAAGGTAATTAGTAGTTAAAAAAATTGATAAGTTTCTTAATTAAAAAGTTAAAAAACTCATTAAAAACCCTAAAAAAACTAAAAAATAAGTTATTAATTTCAAAACCTCTATGATTTATTTATTTTTACCTAATTATAATTTATAAGAAAAAAAAACAATAACATTTTCGTTACAGTATATTTGACGTGTGCACATCACTATCTTTCATAATTTTTCGTTCGTTTTAAAAGCTAAAAAGCAAATTTTCATTACTATGTTTACTTTTTATAATAATCATGAATTATGATATATGTGATTTTTATTTATTGTATTTGTATAAAATACTAACTCTAAATCCATATGTGTATTTTCGTTAATTTTTTAATACCTTTATATTTATTGATTAGGTATTTAGTAATAAGAAATACGATATGTCGTATATCGATTTACGATGACTGAACTCCATTACACATATCGTATGGGTATCTCAACAATTAGTGGTGTCATTGAAGATGTATGTACCCAACAATATTTGGGAGCTCAAAACTTCATGCATGGCTGAACTTACTGAAGATAAATGGAAAGAAATTACAAATGGTTATCAAAAATTGGCAAATTTCCCAAATTATATCGGCGCCCTTAACGGAAAACACATAAGGGTTATCAAACCACCAAAAAGTGGTTTGTTGTTTTATAACTATAAACGTTATTTTTCAATTGTTTTGATGTCCATATGTGACGCAAATTATTGTTTCACTTTTGTGAATGTTGGAGCGCAAGGGACATTCTACGATTCAAGCGTGTTTAAAAACTGTACATTTTACCACAAAAGTTTGAAAATAATACTTTAAATATTCCTAACCCAATGTCTTTTCCTTGAAACGACGATAAAAGTTATTCATTTGTAATAGTTGCGGATGAAGCTTTTGGGTTATCAAAATACATTTTACGGCCTCATGCACGAAATAATTTAAACTATAAAAAAAATTTTTAACTATCGTGTATCGCGTGCAAGGAGAAAAAAAATATTGAATGCAGTTTTGGAATATTATCTAATAAATTTCGTATTTTTCATAAACCAATGAATGTGAATGTTGAGTTAGCTGTATGTATCGTAATTTATTGCTGTATCCTGAATAATTTTATATGAATTAGAGATGGATTTAATTTTGAAAACATTCTTAGCATTGAAAGTTTAGAAAATGCTGTGAACGAGGTTATTATGTAAAATAATAATGTGACTAGATGTGGTAATACAATAAAAGACAAGTTTGCCAATTATTTTTTAAGTGATGCTGAAAAATTAGAATGGCAAGGTAAATGTATTTAATAAAATGTGGTTATTATAAAGAATTTGAATTGAAAAATATTTTTATAAGTTTTTAAACCATTTATAGTATAAAAAGGTTAACACATTGAAGTTTTAAGTAGGTATACAATAATAAAATATTTTATGAAACGAAACTTATAGGCACCTACATTTAAGTTTATTTTTCAATATATTTAATTAATTACCGATATTTTTTTCAATAGCCACCTATAATTCATTTTTATGAATTTACCTTGATATAATCTATGATATTACGTGTATATCATATTGTTTTTTTACTTAGTTAAATTAGTTGTATAATAAACGATTAAATACTTAAATATATATTGTACTTAAAGTATGGAACAAATACTTGAATAATTGTTATTTTACTTACCTGTTTTTTTTTTGATCTGCTTTAAGCATAGTGTCATATGTGGACACTATTTCTTTTGCCACGTCCTACCAAGCTTTTATCATTAAATCTCTGTCCTTGTATTGTTCATGATCATGATTCCAAAGATTAGGGCGGCTTTGAATCTCAATTATTAAAAGTTCTGTGCCCATTGAGCTCGTGGTGAATATAATATGAATAGTATAAAAAAAAATAAGCAATATGGCGTCTAATAAAACGTCGAAGTAAAATATAATCGTATAAGTTATCGATGTGCATGGGCTCGTGAAGAGAAGAACTGCACTTTTTCTGGAGAACTTGTGAATAAACAAAACGCGAAAAACATTTTTCAAAATTTGATCAGCGCGCGTGTGACACGCACCCACGTGAAACCTGTCGTTGCATGTAAGGCCCGTTTCGCGTGGACGCGTACCGTACGCCGCGTTTCGGTTTACATTGGTTGAATTCATACGCGCCAAACTGACGATGGCGCGTTCCCCCCCCCCCCCCGGTCGCATCGG
>JACXSJ010000533.1:0-124490 GCA_014851325.1 Pentalonia nigronervosa | reverse complement strand
TGATGCATGAAAACTCGTATGAAACCAAAAAATTCCATTATCTCCAAGAAAATAAAATAGGTAACAAGAGTTTAGTTGAATCCAAACAAATAACCCTGAAACTCGTTCTTAATACAGAAACCACACACATTCGTTGACCGCAACCACATTACACGCTCCACAGACTTATAGGAGGCATACATCCGCTCGACATTACAGAATAGTACATCAACTATATTATATTGTACTTTCGATGCCTTCGAAAAATTTTCGAACGAATACTCAATGTGAATCGCAATTATTGTTTTGACCATATTATGTATATTTTATAGTATACAAAAAATTTATAAAAATAGCTTAATCAATTTCTGCTGCAATGTACCAGAATACCATACGCTGCACCGCGTACCTGTATTGTCTGTACAGAGCATTATAACTATAGGTAGAATATTGCTGAACATTATTATTGTTATTATTTGCCACTGACATTTCAAAAAAAAAAAAAAAAACACGAATTCAGTATCTATGGCGAACAGTGGCGTCATTTCAATTTTTAATAGGAGGGGCAAACGTTCTGACCCGCCCATATAACTGAATCAAAAAACAAACAGATCGTTTTGTTCTCAAGCTAATTTCCACTTACGTTTTTATCTCGATACAATTACCATCTTACATAACTTTATACGTGTGACGTGTATGAGGAACGAATAGCTTCGTTTTATGATAAAAAATACGCGGAGGAGTTAAATAATGATGGTTCATCAGTGGCTTTATTTTATATTTTTCTAGAGGGTTCGAACAAATCAAATTACAATATAAAACTACTAAAACGAAATAATTGAAAAATCGAAAATTTTCAAATAGGTACATTCTATTGCAGAGGATTTTTTCGAAATCATGGATAAATTTAAGAGTGATCGTCTTGTTTTTATAATGTCTATATATTTGAACCAGAAAAACTATAAATATCGATTATTAACGTGATAATGTAGTTTTCTAATGCTTATTATATTTTCTCGATATTAGAAAAATTATAGTTATGTTATTTTATCAACAACCGGCTCAACAATTGGACTGCTTTTATAATCAGGCAGGGGCAAAGTACCATCTAGCCACTCCTCAAATAACGCCACTGATAACTGATAAATATTTCATACAATAATAATATTAAACATCTTCGAATGGCTCTATTCCGTTACGAAAGTTTTCACTCTCGGAAGACCGACATTTGCATTTTTACATTTCGTAAACTAAACCTACTGGTAGTATGTGCGATGGCCATTAGAACTCAATCCATTAGAAATGTCTACAGAATTATTCTGATAAAACGTAATCAATGTAAACACAAACGGTTTATTGTGATTGAAATAATCAAACTTGTTTACTCAACAATAAATTCAAGTTACAACACGACGATATTGAATACATAAACCACAACACTCACGAGCATGACTTACATAGTTGTTATGAAAAAAACCAGATCGGTGTTAAATTAAAAGTGTGTTAAATGTTTATGCTGGAAATATAAATAGGACGAACGCATACAACATCTTATGGACTTGAAATTTCTTCTGAGCTCTAGTTTGAACAATGGATATGAACCATATTATTTTTGATTTATGTCGGTTTTGAAAAAAAAATGCGTACTTAAAGTAATACATTATTTAAAAACAATTTCGTAAGGTACTAAGAAGTTGCTAAAAGATTCCCATTTCATATTATTTACTTTAAAATCGATTTAAATCACTTATATATAGCACTACAAGCCTTATAAAGTTATAACTATAAGTCTCGTACATAAATACCAAGTACGAGTTCAGCCATTATTTAGATGATATCATGAGATATTATAAATATTTATAATATTAAAACGGTAATACCTAATTTAATCAATCCGTAAACTTACCTATATCGTTGCGTTATCGTCCATATATTTTATGGAGGTTATTAGGGTCACACTAAAACTCGTTATTACAAGGATGTAATTTAAGTTTTTATTAAACTTTTACATCTCAAAAGTCGACACGATACAGCAGTTAGAAAACATTATTGTTATTTATTATGAGCGACTTGTATACAATGACGGCGGAAGGGATGTATTTTTTTTAGCACAATATTTTAATAATCAAGGGGTGTATTGTGATTGCGTTTTGCGTGCCTAAACCGCACATCGTTCGATTATTTTTCTTGACGTGTGACTCAGAATGATGTACAAAAAAAACCTAACCCAACATACACGGAAAAAAAAATACTTAAACCTGGCAACGTAACATATTGCTATTACTAAATCGTTATCCCCAATTCTCACATTATACTTAATATTTGCTCATACATATACTAATAACTTATACGTATATTTTGTTTTCTAAGTAGTTAAAAATGCTTTAAATTAATTAGCGCAATAATTATATGGTAGGTATACTTAAACGTTTCATAACATTATCCCGTTGAGTATAGGTAATATAGGTAATTCTTAAAAGTGTTTATAGAAAGTGTCTCCATTTTGGACAGGTAAAATTGTGGTCATACGAGGGTGTAAACTATAATAGTTGTATGGTAGAAAATATTCATAACTTCCCAGTTGCCGTCACAAGGTTTATTTTTCGTTTCCATCGCTATATGGACGATCGCATTATATTAATTTGTCTTTCTTTTTTTTTTCTTTTTTGCTCTGCTCGCGGTCTTTTGGGACAAACGTGTTTTTATTTTTATCTTTAATTTCGGAAGTCAGTGTTGTAGGTAGTCGCCGTACTATTCAGGCCGACGAAAAATAGCATTTCCCACCTGTCAAAATAGTCAGCAAACAAAATACTATGGCCCGCCGACGGTAATTAGACTCATAAATTCTAAGGATACTTAAGACGCCCACGGGAAAACAACAAACGTCGAAACGGCTACCTCTTATTTATTCTAGTACACAGTTGTTGTTCTATGTATATATATATATATACGCTTGTTTTGGTTATTTCGGGTGCTTCTCCGAGGGCTTTCGAACAATTAAAAACACCCTCTTGTGTCAATGACGAGTATAGAATGTTAAATTGACGAAACATGCGTTTACCCAGTTTACGTGTAGGTATTTGAGTATTTATATAAAAGACTTAATCGACGGCGAATAAGAAAGACATTACCTATTAACACTAATGTGTTCAATATGTAGGTATTCTATTTTCAAAAATAGAAGTCTTCAGCGGGCAATTGAAATATTTTCTATTTGACGACTTGCGGTAATGGCAGGACATTTTTAAACGCCCCTACTGCGTTTGGTTACATTTTTTAAAATTATTATTTCTTCGTCGTTCGCTGTGGCCAATAAGATGATATTTGTAAAAAAAATTCTTATAATGAAATATAAAAATGGTATTTTACTTTGGTAAATTACTGAAAAATTTAAAAACGTTGAAGATTTTAATTAAATTTCATTTACTAAGAATTTGAAGCATATTAATAATAATAGTAGCTGATTTTTTACAAAGTATTTAAATTACATTCTGTACATTGCTATATAGTATACTAAATAGTTATTAATCTTGATATTTTTTATGAAATCTATAATTTAATAATTTGCCTGTAATTTTCAAACAAAATATGTAGTATTTAGATACTGACTAGAGAAAGCATTATATTCGATACAGTGAATTACAACCTTCTGATACGCAAATCAGAAACTATTGAAATTTTAATCAAATTTTTTCTTAGTTTTACTAATTTTTAATAAAAAGTTCACACATTGTAAAATGTAAAATTTTTTAACACCTTTTTTCTCTTATTCGTAAATGATTTAGTAAATATTAAAAAATACTCGAAAATATTACTTTTAGTCGATGATGCTAAATTATTTAAACCCATTTAAACGGCCTCAGATAAAAGATTTAGGTGTGTTGTTCGACTTAAAGTATGATTTCAGTGTGCATATATAGCACATTTAAAACAAAGATTTATCAAATTTATATTTTCTAAAATGAATAACTGTTTAGAATTTTACTATCATGATTTTGTATAAACAGTTTACTTCTCTCTAGTACAATCTCTAGGAGTATATTTTTCTCATCTGGTAAAACGATTCTGTTTCCTAGAATCAACAATTAGTGTAAGTATGAAAAAAAATTTTTCTGCTATTTGTTTTTAAGTGAAATTTACAAAGGCCTTCACCTCGAGTTATGATTATATTTTAAATTTGATTAGAATAGATACATTAAAACATAGAAGCAAAATGAATATTTTAATGTCATTAGAAAATAACCCATACATATTAATCTTATTAATTTTAAAAATTTCGAATCGTTTAAATTAAGTTTAAAATCAATTCAATTTTAACATTTTTTTTTCTTATCTTTATTATTCATTATCTTCTTGAAAAACAAACAATAATAAAATTAAAAAATAATATTATATCATTATTGTTTATTTTTCATAGCTTACTTTAATATTATACTGTGTATAATATATTGTTATTATTATACTATAGTTTTTTATTTTATTAGTTTTGTAAAAATCAATACTAATTTATAACGTACTAATCTCCACAAATAAAGAACTATTAAAGAATTATTATTATTATAATTCATACATGACACCCAATCATTTATTCGTGAAGTAGATAAATTAAACATTGATCAGTCATACAGAATGAGCAATGTTATACCTATATTTATTTTATTTTATATTATATTGTATTTTATATTTAGTAATGGCGGTCCCAAAAATAGAATAATATTTAATTCTGAAGAAAAGCCAAAATCGTAAGTACAGTGTATTGGAAAATGTTAGGGTTTGGTTGTTCAGTACTTTGATTATTATTTATTTATTTTTTGAAAATTTCTATTTATTTTAAAGTATTATCGGATATGTGCTGACTATACTAACAATAAAACGTCGATAAAGTGGTTTTTAACTTGGACGCAGAACAGAACCATTTAACATGACTGTATGGGACTTGGCTCTCACCACAAATGTTTGCTGTTAATACTTACTTCAACTCTGAAATTTATGCGTATGTTGTATGTGCGTATTTTAAATAACACATTATTGTAACGTTAAATAAAATTTATACACTTTTTACAAATAATTTACAAAATATGATTATAATTATTTTATAGTAATAATATAATAATAAAAATAATTCTATAATATGTTTAATTTTAAAAGAATGATAGCCATTAATAATAATTATATTTAAAATAATTTTGCTGTTTATTTCATATGAGCTATAAACTAATTAAAAGTTATTCGAAATGTCAAAGTTATCAGCTTCTTTTGATATAATATAATAATGTATTTTATCGACTTTATACTGTCGAGATCGCGCGTACAATGTGCACATCATATTTACGCATTAGTTTATATGCTTTAAAAATATTAACATTTTTACTAACAATTTTCAACATAATAAATAACTTTATATTGTAGCGTTTATAGTCTTAACTCCTAAATCGTAAGTCGTAACATGTCTATAATAAACTTTCATGCAATAGTATCGTGTTTTATAACATTCAATTTGGATGATCTAGTGTGCAAATAAATAATATAATAGTAAATAAAAATATATTATATATTCATATGTAGTAGGTGTATGTTAACTACACAATAATGAGAATACCCCTTTCAAAATCGAATTATAAATTATGAAATTAGTTTAAATTTTTTAAAATATATTTTAATGGGATGAAAATGTGAAAAATAGTATATTATGTATCTATTTGTTTCATGAAAGGTATTCTTTTATTATTTATTATTAAAAAATATATATATATATAATATATATTGTATAGTTGTTAGTAGTTACTAGTTACCTACTCTCGATAATTGAAATCAATAAAAACTTATGTTTACAAAATTTAATTTCATTTAACACATTCACATTTAATAAATTCTTTTTCAAGGTAAATTATTGAATATATTATATATTGATTATTTTAAACGTTTTATATCATTCTAACTAAAAATAGAAAGATGTTATATAATATTTTTCTTTCAAAGCAATGGGTGTACCTATTAAATTATTTAGAGTTTTTTTTTTATTTTTAATTAGTCTCTTTGTCTATTATTATACCCGCACTTTGCTTAATTTAATTTATGACTTAAATTCCAAACATGAAATCAAAATTCGAATAGTGATAATTTGCGAATCGTATTTTCCTTTCAATTTTTAATACGTTTCTTTAATGCTTGTTAGAATTTGTTTGGATTTATGAGCGAGTTTTCTATTTTTTTTAAAATTATTATTGACAGTATTGCATGCAATACGATTTTTCTATACATATAACTAAAAGACTTTGATTATATAGGTACATTAAGTTAATCAATGCACGGCTGCGAAATGTATCTGTTCTTCCTATGCAGTTTCTATGCAGTTATTCCAATATAAGTATAAACATTTAAGCTGGATATTTCCACCCTATATAATTTATTGATTAAAGAACAAAATAATACTATGTCGCAGAAGAAAACGAAGTGAAATGTTAGGTGGTAGCAATTTAATATATACTTTCACGTTCCTCGTGTAACAAAGAGCAATTTGTTAATGACAATCTTTTAAGTACGCATTTGCGTAATGCAGATACTTTTGAATTATTTTCATTTATCAAGTTGATGTTGATAAATGTTATTATTATATTATAATTGTTGTATTTGCTGTAGTTCAAACACTGATAACAAAATGTGTTTATTTTTTGTTTCGTACAAATAATAGTTATTCTTAAACTTATCCTTTTATCAATTCCGTTATAATATTATAATACCTACGAGCAGTGGCGTCTACTCCAATTACTAGATGTAACAGTCGCTGTACATATTAAAAATAAAAAGAGAAGAATATTCAAAGAAAAATATTTAATAACTGTAAATTGTTAGAAAACATACTTATATAGGTTACTTTTTTTAAATAGCTTTAACCACTTCCAGTCCCAATAATATCTATTATATGTATACCTTGGTACCTATTAATATTTACCAACAATCATAATCAATATGTCAAAAAAAAAAAAAAAAATCCGATTAAATTTTGATTTTTTGAGGATGTGAGTGGATAAAATTGTGTCTCAAAAAATATGTCTTGGGTTTCACTGCCTACGAGTTGATTTCAAATTATGTTGAACTGTGAATCTACGATGGGTGCAGTAGAAATGCAAATTTAATTACACATCACCCTCATAAACATTTAATTCTCGCACCTTGACCACGCATATTATGCACGGAATTTTCTCACTCATCGCGTGACGAAAAAACCATACTCTGATAATATTATATTCATATGATAAAAAATATACTGGAAATCAATATATATTTTCACCATAATATTAGCTCGGTTATGGGGGACAGAGGAGGTGCTCGCCGGTATTTAAAATCGTTAAAACGGACTGCTAACAATATAAAATAGTATAAGAAAGTGTTCCCAACACGACTATAGTCGAATGATGAAATGTGCTTAATAAACCGTTTGAGCTGGACGACCGGCTAGTTTATGAGGACATACGACCCAGAGCGAACAGTGCCGTTTATAATAAATTTTCAGCGATGCTGGTTATTTATTTTTCATAATTATTGTAACATTGTCAAGTTAACCCCATAAATAATAATTGACCGTGCCAAATAAATCCGTATCTTTATTTTGTTTGTTTGTGGGTCTCTTATTTTTGTAAATAGTTCATAACAATATTCTCACATTTTTTTGCCGTCTCTTATTATCAATAAATGTGTAATTATTTTTTATATAACACGCGTGTTCCAAATATTCGAATTTTCTACGAATTATAATATACAAAATAATCATAATGATTTGATAACCTTATATATATTTTAGTACAACGCACTTAAATCAATAAGTTTATGAAAAAATTTGATCAAATACCATGGATTCGTGAATACATCGAAACTCGAAAGATATCATCGCCTATATTGGCATATTAATTATTACGAAACGTACAGTTCTTCAAACCATTCATATGATATAGTTTTTAAATATTGTTATAATTTATAGCTTACGATTAAGACTGAAGATTAAAACTGACAAACAAAAACCATTCATGATCTATACGTTATTATTATATTTTTAGATTTAAAATTACTACGTGTTATATTTGCTTATAATCATTTTTATCGCTCCAATAACATTTACGATAGACAATATTTTATTATATCTCATTCATTTTTCGCGGAAAACAATTATCAAACAATTATATTGAATGCCATAAAATGAACAGTTCTAATTTTTACATAATACATTTTTACGTATTATGATTTTTGTTAAAGAATGAAATACCTAACGGGTAATTTTCCACTCGCGCACGGCCTGTAAATAATTACAATAACTGACAACGACTTCTAATTGTCGTGAAGTCCCCTTCGACCCTTCCACACAATAGAGTTCATGCGGTACAACGTGTATTGTAATTATGATTCGATTACGTAAAAGTTCTTATCGGTATTTTGGTTCTAGGGAAAAAAGGTCGTTATCAGCTCGCTGTCGACCCGTTGATTGAGAAATGCGTCGTAACAAACGCATCTGGTAGATGATTCAGATTGTAAAAAAAAAAAAAAATAATTATTTTTTTGTTTTTTTTTCAACAATGCGTTTTGTCATTATAAATCGTGTTTTATTTTTTTTTTTTATTGTAAAAATTTGATTTTACCATGCGACCAATTTCAGAAAAATTGCGGTTACGAAAGGAGACGAAATCCTGTATCCTAATTACCGCCCGATAAACTAAGGGCCAAAACCATGTTGACTGTATATTGTACACGTGTATTATTATAGGTACATACGGTGTACGTATGTGTGTTCATATTGTAAATAGCGTTAATCTACAACACGACATTAAGAGGTTAACGTCAAAATCCAATATTATGATTTCTCTCGTTTTATCGTATTTTATGTAGTCGGAGACGTGCGTGACTTGACGACCTCGCCGTTTTTTCGCCGGTCTGTGCACAGCTGCCGACTGAGCATATTATTTACAATCGTTAATATTTAGTCGTTACGGCGGAAAATTCTTTGCGAACTGGTTGACCACACGAGCACAACATTAGTGTACAACTCACAGCGTTGTGGCAACGGAAAGATAAAATAAAAATTTCGTAATAAATTATAAGACGTTTCCGACATTACCTCGTCATAACAAATTCATGGTTGGTGGAATTATCACACAGTCACTGTACGTAGTGTATCCGCACACGTATACGTGAATTCATGTTTCTTTTTTAATCCTAGTTTAATTTCGTTCGTATATTGTGAAAACTGAAAACCATATTTTTTCGAGTAATTTTCGTTCGCGAGAAAGGTCGCGTGGAAATATAAATGTTTCAAAATATAAGAAAACTGTAATGATTCTTGATATTATGTTTCTGCATGTCAAACGTCAATATTTTTTTATCGTGGTAAAAATTGTTGAAACAATTACACTGTGGTTGCTTTTTAAAGAATTTGTAAAATAATAAACAACTCTATTGTTTAATCCTAACAATTTAGTATATTTACCGTTAGTTATTATAAATACATATATTTTAGGTTATAATAAATTTGTTGTGTAATAACTAATTGTATTGTATTAAAAAAAAAAAAAAAATGATCTCAACGAATATCCAATGGGAGTTTCTACAATGCAATGCATGTAACAGTAGAATTTAATTTTCTAAACATCTAGATTTAGAGTAGTCTTTTTGATACGTTTTAGATTCTGAGCGGCAAGTAATGCATTGATTTTATAATGATGCGTGTGTGTTTTTTTTTTTGTGTCTGTCACCACGTTTAAGGGCAGTAAAAGTGCTTCGATTTTCTTCATCAGCATCTTTTCCGGTAGGAAAGAGAAACTAGTTGGTATTTTGTGGGAGAGGGGGGTCAAAAGTAAAAACTTTACCATAGTTTTCAAACGCGTCGGGAAAAAAGACAAAACAATTAAGGGAAAAACGGTAATTTTTATACGAAGCCAATTTTTGGATAAAATCGATTTTGCTTTTTGGTGTAACATCAAAAGTAATCGCAGTAAATATATGAAATTTTTACAAAATGTTTATATAAGAAATTTCCATACACAATAAAATTTTCAAAATATTTTGACTTTTTTGACCTATTTATAGGCATAATTAATTTTCAGATTTTTTTTTTTTATTATTATCAATAAAAATGTTTTCAGTCGTTCAAAAAACTTGAAAATTTAATACAAGGTTCTTTATAACTTGTTGTAAGTAAAAATTAAAAAAAAGTTAAGCGTAAGCCTCCAATAGTTTTTTATAAACGTCTAAAGTTAAAATTTAGAGAGAATACGTAAAAGTCACGCAATTTTGTAGTTTTTTTTTTTAATTAGGAAATTCATAGAAATTTTTCTATTTAAATCTAAAATTTTAAAATTCAACACAAAATTCTTTAAAATAGAAAAAGTTTATGGGAAAATCAAAACTAATTTTTATGAGCGTTTGAAATTAGACATTGGATATTCATCCGTTTTTTCTGGGAACGATTTTCTTATTTAGATGTAGTTCAAAAAAGAATCACTGTAAACATTTCAAAATTTCACCAAATGTTTAAATTACCGTTTTCTATACACGAAAAAAATTAAAAACTATTTTGACAATTTAGCTAATTGTAGGCCTAAAAAATTTTTGGTTTTTTCAAAATTTTTTCTTTAAATATCGATAAAAAAAATTTTCGTTGGGTCAAATTTCTATAATATTTGATACAAGATTTCTCATAAGTTGTTAAAATTAATAAAAATATATAGGCTCAATTTTTTTTTTTAAAAGCATATAAACTATTTTGACCGAAACTCATCATCGAACATTTGCAAATTATTTTGTAGTTAAAAAATTATAAAATGTTTAGTTTTTATAGTTAAGGATTGAAATTTAAAATAAGATTTTTCGTAAGTAGTTTATAGTTTAACCAAAAAATTAAAAAAATATATTAAAAAAAAAATACATTTTTATAGACATTTTATGTTAAAATTTGGACATTAAAATATCAAACATTTTTAAATTATTTTGTGGTTAAAAATTTAAAAAAATGTTCAATTTTTATAGCTAAGGATTGAAAATTAAAAAAAAAATTTCTTAAGTTGTTCTAAATGCA
This sequence comes from Pentalonia nigronervosa, assembly GCA_014851325.1. NCBI lineage: Eukaryota > Metazoa > Arthropoda > Insecta > Hemiptera > Aphididae > Pentalonia > Pentalonia nigronervosa. The sequence continues at coordinate 113,449 of JACXSJ010000533.1, read as the reverse complement.
GTTTTAAAAATACCTAAGATACAAATGCACACTTTTTTTTATAAGCATTTAAAGTTAAAATGTTGACCAAATTTATCAAAATCTTGAATGTTGGCAAATTATTTAGTAGTTAGAAATGCATAAAATAATCAGTTTTTAAAGCTAAGGATTAAAAATTTATAACAAGGTTTTTCGTAATTATTTAATCACGTAATCAAAAAATGAAAAAAAATATATTAAATAAATAATTTTTTATAGAAATTTTAAGTTTAAATTTGAACAAAATTAGATAATTAAATAAATAATGACAATGTTAGGTATTCTGTTGTAATTTAGAAATATTTTTCGTGGGTGCTTAAAACATATAAAATATATTATTATATTTTATACATTTAATGATATTTTTAAATGCAATGTTTTCTGCAAAAATTAATTCAATCTACTTAATAGTAAAATTAATTATTTTAATAGCAATAATATCTTAAAATAGGTATAGTTAGTTATATAGGCTGACGGACCGTTTTCGCTCAGAATCGTTTTCCGTATACAGGGATTTTTATCATTTTTTTTTTCTAATGTTCATTAAAACGACCTCAAGGTCTTTGTCGATGCTTATCACCAGTCTGTAGTTGGAAGATCATGTGATCTATTTATCTATGTATATATTATTTTTATGCAAGATACTACCCCCCCCCCCCTTTCCAAGAGGATACATGTGCGGTCTTCACTCCCAGTTATATCATTGAATACAAAATTAACACTAATATGAAAGTGACCCACTGTACAGCAGAGCAGTATCTACTTATCGACCTTTTTCTAATATATAACTAAATATAAATCGGTATGAATTAATTTAACAACTGTGATACAATATGATTTTGAAATGCAGCAATATTTTTGTTCTCAAAAAGTTATTTTTCAATCTTAAATGTATATAAAAACTATATGAAAACAATTGATTGGGCGAGAAAGAAATTTAGAATTAGTTTGTTATAAAACACTGTGAATATAGCGTATAAGTTCGCGAATGTTTTGTGTTGAATGTGTGTGCAGAATTGCTTAAATTTGTGAACAAACTATGCTTGTTAAGGTCGTGTATGGAAATATATATAGGTAGTAACTGTTGTGGGTTCTTTCAGTAATACAATAATTTTAAGCAAGTTTTGTTTTGTTTTCTCATCTACTCGACTCCATTGAAATGTTTACTTATGGAAGCCAGTCGATAAATTTTGTAAAATTAATTTTGTGTTTACACTGCTGTGCTTGAATAAATTTGATATGTAAAAAATGACAGTACAACCTTTGCTTAAAGTAATTTTACTTTACCCTTTTGTAAACATATAATCTTTGTTTAGTTGAGCTCGTAAAATATTTTATAACACTAAAAGCTTTCTATCGTAAAAAAAGTGGTTGGAAAAAATTGTATAATGTTATTGTCGTTAATGTTTACAAATTATTAAATATAGCAGTTTAGTCTAATTTGGTATTAATTATACACAAATTGAAATTAGGTTTATAATTTTTCATTTTTTTGCCTCTTTGAATTTTACCTAGCATTTTTCTATCACGTACTGCTACAGCTACACACAATTAGTATAGAAATGCTTCGTTTTAATAAACTGTTTGTTTAACGATTTTACAAGAAAAAAAAAATCAAAGTATAACTGTTCAGCATATCGTTGTGAAAATATACGTTTTTTTTTTTTTTTGCCGGTAAATGTATTTTTTTAATATACGAATAGATTAATATCGGTTCGGTTATGTCACTATATGAATATAGTATACTGTAGAAACGAGCAGGATGAACAGGCATTATCACCTACACAAATTGTAAGTACATGCCTATACCGTTGTGTGTAATCATTGGCCACTGCATCAAATTTCAGCAAAGGTTTACGCGATTGTGACCAGTGGTGTATTTAAGAGGGGGTTCAGATGTGCGATTGCCTCGGAGGCAAATATCCTGAGTAGGTATACTACAAAGAGACGCCGGTGATCGCGATGTTCAAAGTAGGTATCAAATGACACATTTTTTATTTATACGTCAATCGTTTTACAGTTTAATATGCGTATTAATACGAAAATAATATAAACACAATAGTAAAACAAAACTGTATAATAAAATAATATACAAAGTGATTCACCAAGCATGCTCACATATTTTTTTCCTTCAATAAAGCAGTTATTTAAAATTTGTTTTTTCAAAATTTTTATAGAAATTTAAAGACCATATTTTTATATTCTTGAGATTTTTGTATCGCATAAAGAGCATTTTTCGAGGATATACAAACTTCTGTTTTTTAAACGAGAACCACTTTTCCTGCTGTAAATTATTTAAGGGATAATTTTTCCGATTTCGATCAAGTAATTTTTGAGTTATTTGACATTGTGTATTAAAGATAATTTATACATGATAATTGGTTTTAAGACATGAGAGCTATGGGCGATTTGACAATTTTAGTGATTTATATTAATCTACAGATGGTTTGTGTAAAAATGGGAAAATAAACGAAGTTCTATATTATATAATATTTATTTTTATGTTTTGTATTTTTAATTGGTATGTATGTGTCAAAAAAAAAAAAAAACAGTGGGTTGACAGTTCTCGTTTTTCTACCGTTTCATTTCGCGGAATTTTCATTTTTATTGTGTTAATAATAATAAAAGTTAAATTTATAAAAACTATATTATTGAATTACACAAAACAGTATTCAGTCAATAAAATATAATATAATATTTAATACATAATTACCTATATTGTAAAGTCATATATAAAAACAATTCAAAATAAATCTACAAGTCAATTAGTGTGTTACATTATAATTTATAATAAACCGGATTAATTTAAATGTGTATATAAATACAATTAGCAGTGTTGTTTGAGCATTACTATTGACAAAATTAATCGCCTTTGTACTTCATATCAAACAATATTGTAATAGAGAAATTAATAATAAATATTATTATCATTGTAAATAATTGTATTTATTCTGTGATGTGCGGCCATGTGGGTAATATAAATAAGTACACTGTGATGTTATTATAGAATATATATATATATATATATATATACAGAAATCTCTCGTTATGTCAAAACTCAAGAAGAACAAAAAAAAAAAAAAATTCAAGATATCGAGTTTTATTATAATGGTAATTATTTCAAGAGATTTAATTTGAGTTCGAGATTACGAAAAATTCGAGATATCAACGTTCGACATAATAAGAATTTACTGTGTATGCATGTTGTACACAAGCCAATAATCGATAACTATACAATAAGAATAATAATTATAATAAAATAATCATATAAAATAATATAAAAATGGAAGTTCACTATCTGGTCAATCAGCTGTTAGTTCTGTTATTATTTATCAATAGTATTATTCGTAGTGTTTATTAAGTAACTATAATATTGTCTAGGTAATTAATCCATGTCATTTGTGGAGGATCGTTATTGTTACTGTCTTTTAGACTGCAAAATTGTTTGCTCGAGCCAATGTATTTATTATAAATTCTTTTAATTTGTTTTCCTCGATTCTAAATGAATGAGGGATGTGTTGTAATTACAAAACTTATTAGAATGTACTGTAAATAAATTGGAAATTATTACACGAATTCCACAGTGGGGTATTCGATGCATTTTCAATATTTATTATTTTTTTATCGTTTCATATATTTTCAAATAATGATTAACAAAAATAAGATTAACTCCCCCAGTTCGCCGTGTAAAAATATATTCAATTTCTGCTATATTATAACTTATTAATTATGTTTATTTAAATTATATTATATCACTTGATATTTCATGGATACTAGCAAAATCCGCATTGACGGCGTTCTCGTCTTTGTCGCCGCCACTACTATTTTATTTTTATGATTATCAGCGATTTATTAATCGATAACTTTAGATAATTTTGTGCCAAGATCAATTTAAACGAATCACCAACTATATCTATCACCCTATACAAATTCGTGATAATATATATTCACTTTGGGGCATTAAGATTTGACAAACTATTGGTGTATTTTTTTGTGGTATCGTAGAGGACTACGCCATCTACACCTTAAAATTATTTCTGCATTATTAAATTTCAATAGAAAAGACTCTACTTCATGGTGTATCTATGGTGCTATATATTCCTAAATATGCCACTGATTGTCGCACACTTATGGGAAATGTTCAAACGTTAATTCGCGATTATTAAATTATTATTGCACATTGATAACCGTTTTAATGACTAATAGTTATTTCCATACCATGTCGTTTCAATTATATCACACAGGTCGTTACGAATGAGTTTTTATCATAAATTGTTTTCATATTTTCTACTCGAAGATTGTATTTCAAACTACTGCTGCAGCGTTCCGTCGAGACTCGAGATGTTTGAAGAAATAATGACATTTATTTCGAACTATGTACCGCGTTGCATGAAATCCAATAAATAAAAGATTTTGTGAAATACGAAAACCAGCAAGCACTACGAGTGTACTAGTAAGGAACAAGCGTCGTCTGAAGACTGCGGTAGAGTAAGTCACGCTCGCGGTTTTTGTCTAACGGTTTTACAGCAAAGTTTGAAATCGACGTTCAAAACCGAAACGTTTGAAAATGTCAATATAATAATACCGCATAATCAAAATCAGACGCCGACGTTTCTGCCAAGTGCTATCAATATAAAATTAAGTAATGTTTAGAATATATTATGAAGAGGAGGTGGACTCCAGTCCCTTCATAAAAAATTGAACCATTTGTGCCAATGGCAATGCATATAAGCCGTCCACCTCCACTAGAGACATTTTCACTGTGCAAAATGAGTTATACTCTTCATCGTGGTACTTACACATATTATGGTTTGATGGAATCCTCATCAAACTGGATTAGTTAATAAAATTGATTGCGTTAAAAATCAATTTTTGAAAGTACTAGCTTTTAAGACTAACACAATCAGCGCATGGATTGAGAAATTAACGAGCGAGAGTATAGTATTGAATCGCTCGAAAATAGAAGATAATTGCATGATGTGACTTGGTTATATAAATTACTTAGTTCTTTAATTATATGTCCTGAATTATTGAGCCAAATTCTTTTTAACGTCCCTCAAACTAATACTCGTGTGTCAAAAACGTTCTCTACGTCTACCTATCGTCAAAATTATGATCTATTCACACCGTTCAACAGAACATTAATTTCAGGTGACTCAATAAATAATTTTGATTTTTTCCATGATAACTTAACCAGGTTGAAATCATTGATTTAATTGTACACGGTGTCTATGAATGTTTAGTATTTAGATAAGCATATGTTGTTGTATAATTTATTTTTGTTTGTATTAATCAAAAAAATAACTGTTCCGAGCCCAAATTGTTGGACGTATAGTTATTAATAAATAAACAAAAAATGTCCATATTGCCAGATATTTTTGATCACATCTAAAACATAAACACGATTGAAAGATACGTTGGGCGTGGGCCCTATAAGTTCAGCCCCGCAAGTAGTTATAAGAAATGTATAGGCTTGGTGAAATGTTATTTACAAGTGTATTAATAATATATTTACGCTAAGCATAAAATCGATTGTACCGTTTTTAGTACTGTTTGGCAATTTAAACTCCTCTGTTTATCTAGTTACTACTAAAATAAAATGTGTTAATCTGACCGAATCTATTAGCACACCGATATAGTAGGTAAGTACATTTGAAAAATTGTGGTTTTTAGATAGTCATCTGGAACTTGGAATGACAAACTGTTTAAAATTTGAATTCGTTTAAAGTCATAAAAAAAGGTTTCAGGACTAGGATAATTTTGCACTTACCAACGAATACACAATATATACGTTACATGTAAAATAAAAAAAAAAAAACGATAATTTTCTTTTCATAAATCAATTATTTATTTATTTAATAGTTATTTGTTTGTTAACAGAGTAGCCGACTTAACCTAACAATCTATTTTAAACTTCAAAGAGCGTATACATAAATAATCAATGATTGAATAAATAAAAATCCAAGTAAACTTTATAGGTTTGGTTAGCTGATAATTGTTTTCCTGTTAAGTTTTATTGTAGAGTAATAGAACTTTTTCATATTCAACGTGCCTATACATTACTGGTACACTGAGTTATTTAAGTTTGCGGTACATCTTGTACCAGTGCACCAGAAAATATTTACAACCCAACCGGGTTTTACTATACTCCGAATTACAAAATATATGCATGTCTCACAATCGGTGCTGCGCTTTCGGCGCAGAGCCGAATTCACATCCTATAGGTAGAAATGGAATACAACGAACAGGATACTATACCTATAATGATATCGTATAACATTATCGGTCACAATAATTGTAATAATATAATAATAATGTCGATGCAATTCTGGTATAGACGACCTACAACAAATAAGATCAATAATATACAATTATAATGCTCTATGAATAACATTTTTCAAGTCCATCAGCGACGATAATGGACAGTAATATTTATTGATTTAGTTTTATTATACATGACTTATTTATACGTCACGTGACTATTTTTTATGAAGGTTTTCCATGGATTCCCAAGCCTACGTACAATACACAAACATTATATTATGTAAATACGATAAAATATTCAAAATAAGCGTCCTATATGTAAGGAACCCGCACTGAATAATATAGACGGAATTCTTTGGAAATTGGATGTTTCGCATTGTCGGAATTGATATGGAGACTCGTTTTGCCGAAATGTTGTCACATTGCATGATATACATTTTTACTATAAACGTTTGTTCGCGGAAGTGGTTCGTTCGAATCAGACGGCGGCCAGATGATCTGGAAACGGTCGGGTGGCGATGAATGTTCGCACGAGACTGCAGCAGACGACTGACAATCATTTTAACCAACGAAATGTATAGAGTTTGGCATGTCTCGGTTACCGCAGTGGTCGATATACGGAGGACCGGGTTTAAATATGGTAGGAGGATTATAACCTCACTATGGAATTCGCGCGATTCCGGTTAGGTTCTACACGCCAGCGCGATCCGTTCGGTGCAATAAGCTCGTGAGGCCGAGGCGATCGCCAACCATATAATAATACAATATTGTTCGAGGCAAGGATTGCCAATAAATAATATTTTGCAGGATCAGTTTAGAAATTCAGGAAGTTTTTAGGAGCCATCAAATGTAATGTACATATTTATCCAAAGAAAATGAAGTCAAAATAAAAACATAAATATACAAGTTATTGATAATCTAGTTTAATCAATAATAAATAAAAAAAATGACTTGTCTGCGGGCCAGATAGGGTTCGTTTAGGTATTATTAAATTTGGTAAATGCTAATATGCAATATTTGTTAATTGTTTTTATATTTAAAACAAATTTGCAATCTGTGTATTAGAGTACAATAAGATTATGTGGTTAAGGATGAACCACACGAGGGAAGAAGTCATTCGGTGAAAGGAACACTACCTTTTTTCTCCCGGTTTTTACTTATTTGTTCATTTTATTCATTAGGAAAATCTCTACACCAGTTCTTTTACAGTCGCCACGGGAGATGTTCAAGAATCGTACGTATGGCTAGATTTGAAATATATATATGGAGGTCAGAATGGGAATAGAGTCTTCTACGAAATCGTATACAGAATTTCATTGCATCTGTGCAAACTATTTTAATTTTAAGTTTGCGTGTAAAATAAAATTAGAAATATATATGGTGGGTTATTAATGATTTGTGCGTAGGATTTTATTTTGAAAAGTTTTGATTTTATTGAGACTGTATTTTTTGGCATGACCCCATAGTCAGAGGCCATAAGGATAAGTAAGTACACGTCGGCTTAATCAAAGACTAATCTACACTTTTGATTCGCTGTTTAATTTAGTGTGTTTGTTGAATATTAGCGTTTCACACTTAATACATATTATAAATAGTTAAATTTCAAACAAAACAGCTCGATTTACTATTTAATCTATACGAGTATATTTTATTTGCGGTCGTCTTTCATACACAAAATACTAGTCACTGAATCGAGTTTAATACAACAATCGGGACGACGACGTTTTTAACAAATAACGTCGACTGTTTGTATAGTACAGTCGTATTTACTAATATTATTGGAGTAATTTATTAGATACACATATAATTATACGTTTCGGGAATTTCTATGATCAGCAAAATCTGTATGTTTACTGGACATAATAATATAGTGTTATTGTAGAGTTATTTGGTTAAGACCTATAGTGCTATGCGAACATAATGCAATATGTGGCCACCGTCCCACTGGGAATTGTAATATTATTTAGTATTTGAGGCGATATGTATATATATATATATATACCATATATAAGGTACTCGAGAACGCGGATGAATATTATTATTTTACCCTCCGGGAGCCAAGTAAGATCATATAGTGTGTTATCTACTAATGTATAATCACTAGTTTAATTTTCCCGACAATTAAGCTTGTTCAGCGATGTTATTTCCTCCGTGTTCATTTATTACGAATTTCTATAGGTTACACATTATACCGATTACCCGTGTAGGCATATATAATAATTATAATTTGTAACATGCAGCTCACTAATGGCTGATCAATGCGATATTTTTACCATTTTATTGTAAAAAAATTATCAATGTATCTACCAAATCAACTAAAACTTTTTCCTTCTAATTAATAAGCTTTCGCCAATAAGCATTTTGGCTCAACGACTACATAACTAAACGTCATATCTTATGTATTTGGTAATTTTTCAAGGAATCACATAAAATATTCTATAAACAAATTATTGTTATTCTTCATGCTTACCTTAATAAATAATACTATCATATACACATGAATTATTATACTATTATGTGATTACAATAACATATTATCAAAACTATTTTAACTTGAAATAAAAATTTAAAAGCTCTGATGTAGTGCATATTTTATTATTAATACACTTTAAATAACATAATTATAACTAAAATATAATAACTACAAGAAAAAAATGAATCGCACGTCTATCAAATAAAAACGAAGTACAAAAAAAAGTAATCTTAGAAAACCATAATGAATTCTGTGAAAAAAAAACATAGTAATGAAATTAATTTTTTTCTAGCAATTCTTGCAGTATAAATTTAAAATTATACAATATTCTCCTAACAAATAAATACTAATTTTTTAAGGTACCAACTCAAAATACTCGCTAGGGAATTAATTCCCAAAAAACTTGTGAATTTTTTTCGAACGCGTTTTATTTCGAAACTTTTACGAATTTGAATATAGTGTTATTAGTTTAGAAAGGTCACGCAAGTCACAACAATAATATAAAATAATGATAAACTTAAGTAAAAAAAAAAAAAAAAAAAATGTATACTTCGCAAATAAATAATAACTATATACAATATACCTACTAATGACCTCGGCTGCCAATACAATGATAATTAAAATTCTCGTATTATATTTTTTAATTGTTTTATTTTTTTTTAACAACGGTATGATCGTATGATATTCCCCTATTGATTAATTTGAACATGAGCGATTCTCCTGATAAACGGCGAGACATGCGGCTTTCGAGTCTATTATTTATTTTTGTTCGGGACATAAATAATAACAGGTGACTGAAGTGGTTAAACGTGTTCGCTCACGTAGGTAGTAGGTGCTGTGTATGCACTTTATACAGTAACGATGTATAAGCTTAAATAATAATATAATGCACAATATATATATGTATTAGGATAAGCTATGTATAAGAGATAAAAGGGATGTTTTTGATCAAAAGTTACAACATTACCCGACACCGTGTTTAATGTTTACGCATCCAGATGTCCGATAACACGTTTTTATTTTATTCTAACCTAATATTATGCCAAGTATATCGGACCACTATCGTCGGCCGTAGTACAGTATACGATCATAATCTTGGAAAACAGAGCAGATGGAGTGGGATAGCTTCGACGATGCACGGGCCGACGACGTCGGTGATGATAATAATAATAATAATCGACAATTCATCGGTTTGGCTAAACGGAATAATGATATTACGCGCGTGACTTAATTAATTATTTACACACAGATTTTCGTGCACACGTGCAGACAGCCGAACCGAGTAGACGTGACGCGTTTTTCCGCGAAAATTAATACCGCACACGACGCTTTGGAGGACGTGTGCGGCGCTGTTTTTTTATTCGCTCTTTTGACGATAATTGTGCACAGACTGGCCGGACAGAAGTGCGCCTATGTGCATAGAGGGACATGTTGTTATGAAATTAATATCAAATTTTCTTTGCGCGCGTCAAATCTGAAAAACCTTTAAATCCAAACACTGTACGCGCTACCATCGATTATAAATAATGTTTTTTAATCAACGGTACTGTTATGACGCGCCCGTATTGTATTGGCATTTTCGCCGCGGTTGCGACTGACGGTGCGGCATAAAAATGCGTGGGAAACTGTTTCGGTGTTAATCGCCATTCATCGGCGTTAAATCGTCGTTGGTTAATAGTCATAATAATCGTATAATATATGAGATAAGTACACACACACACACACACACACACATATACGTATATATATATAATAATACGCAACATAAATGGCACAATAATATTATTGTACTACGATATAAGATATTATCGAGTGGAGTTCCGTGAGACGAATTTTAATGAGCGTTTAATTTTTCGCCAACAAACCGTGACCGATAAACACGCGGCGTTTAATATATTATTATACCCAATCGTTTCTTTCGATGGAAAATTCATATTTGGACGTGAGTGTCGGAAATTCAATAATTATTATTTTACGCCGAGTTATGTACGACTGAGAGAAGTGATACGGCTTAAATGCCTTGAATCCGATACAATTTTATTATGTCATTATGCGTACACGCAATTCAGGAAATCGCGTCTTATCCGCGCCCGAGAATCTTTGAACTTTACAAAAAGGATTAACCGAAACAAAAAATGAATACAAAAGTTACACAGGGCCATATTATGGGGTTAGATGTATAGATTTAGAACAAAAGTTTTTTTTAATTTTTTTATTAAATCTGCGCATCATCATATTATAACTCTATAATTCTATTTATTTAGTGATTTACGTGCTCGTCGTACATTCGTACAGATTTGTTTCTGAACAGATTTTTTGTCGAATTTTCAAAGTAAATTAACAGTTTGAAATTCAATTAAGTCGACTCTAAAAGTGTTTTTTCTGTGTACGCCAATAATATAGCACATAATAATATGATATTATAAACATATTTAAATTTTTCATATATATGATTTTAATGTCAAAACTTGAAATTATTATTTATCCATCATCACTATCATCGTAGGTGCAATTCATATTTTATTTGTGGTTCTTTAATGGTACGACTAAAATCATTTGTATCCATAGATCATTGGAGATTCACGACTCGTGTCTACACATCGGCGAATATTCGTCAACCGTTGTGTTTTTGGGTCGTATGAAGATATTATATTTTAATAATCTTATAGCATATCGTTTGTTTTCTATGGCTAAGTCACAGGTCTCAGTTCGTGATTAACTACCGGCTGTCGACACGAGTCAAAGGAATTAAAAATAATCGTCAAATCTAAATGCTCAGCAAACATCGGCGATTACGGTGCTCGGCAGGTAGGTAAACTACGGTTAGGGCATTAATTTCGATTGACTCGTTAGTTTTGGGCCAAAATATTATTTTATTTTTAATGAATTACGCGGTTTAAAAAGTCAATGTCATGTCACATCGAACGAAGTATAACCAAATATAATAAAGCACTAGAAATTTAGTGATTTCATGTTTGAGTGTATTACGGTAATATAGACCATGTAGCGGCAGTAAATTGAAATCAAAATACCCAAGTGCGTATACAACATTAGTGTAGTTGTGACCTTTGTCGAAACGAGAGCAAAGAAAACATTTTTATAAAAGGTTAAATGACTTGATCTGTTTTTTTTTTTTTACACTTTTATAAGGTATAAAAGTTTTTCGTAACTACGCGGGTATAATATTATTATAATCAATGATGTCGACGAGTTTACAAACGATAAGCTCTAGCGTTGATAAAATAAAAAAAAAAATTTCTGGGATTTTTATACAAACGCCGCGTGTATTGTGTATGAATAAATACGTACTTATAAACATCTGTCAGTTTCTCGCACACCGACTGAGCTTCGGTATTCGTAACATTCGAATATTGTGTCATTTATGATAACCACGAAATGTGTGGCGTACCTATCTACCTGCGGCCTGCCTATTATGTCGTGTATAATATTATACATTATGCATATGAGCATACGGTATTCTTCGGCATCATAGGAACTCGTAGCTGATGGCTTGGCATTTGTCGAATACTTTTAATGTAACGTAATAATGCACTTGTGTATAAAATTACGCATTTTCATTGTATCATATATACGCACCTACCTACAATGAACCGACGGTAGGTATTAAAAAAAAAAAAAAAGGGTATAATAGGTTCTATTACTAGACAATAGCTACTCGTTATTCCATTTATAATAGTGCATTACGATGAAACGAACAATTAGTAGAATTAATTGAGATTAAAGTACATTGGTCATATCATCGTAATCCGTTTTTTATTGTATAGATCGAAAACGGTAAAATTAAAACACCCCGTGGTACCCCAGTATTATAGAAATGAGTTGTAGACATATGTACCTGTATAATGACATTTAAACTAATTAAGCGGTTATTTGTTTTACCACATACAGTTTGGTAACTTTTGGTTTTTACACGTTTTTTTCGAAAAAATAAATAACATTACTTAATACGTTTAAAAAAAAAAAATAAAATAAATTGTCTAAGACAATTTTATACAGTTAAAACAGCAAATTTCTCAATGCCGGTCCAACCATCAAATAATAATAATTCAAAATCGGCTTCGTAATAACCGTTAGTTGAATGACACGAAATTTTATGTAATATATATTTTTATTCACTTATGCATGTCTAACAACAGTATATGCGTACATGCAAATACCTATATTTATATATATATATATACAAAATATGTTAGTTAAAAATGAATTAAACTATAGTAATTAATTATTCCCTTTTCGAATGCATATCCAATGATGATGTAAGTTTAAAAAGAATAATTTGAGAAAATAATATCAATCAGTTTATCCACTATTAATAATAAATTACGTTAAACGGTTGAACATTATACTCGTCACAATAAACTCGCAACAAATTTAACAGTTTCGTAGAAAAATTATTGTTTCGTACGAACAATAGAAAATGTTTATACTTTTATTAAACAGACGGCGAAAAAAAAAACATAGATGTGCGGAACGTGGCTACAGTAATATATATATAGTATTTTAGGTATGTATATGTAGTAAGTACCTCAACATTTTTAAAAAACTGTTCCCGAGTTAATTTAAGTGTTGGATATGTACTATACTACTACTACTAGGATATACTTCTCAGTTCTTATTTCTTAGACGTAATAATAGCATAATGCGTGCTTTCATGTTTTATACCTCATGTCAGTACTCAGTCGGGTAGGTACCTGTTGTATATGTGAACAATGTGCATATATCGCTGTGATGTATAACGTATTTTTTTCTTTTGAAGTAAGCACTGTTTATAAAGAAAATAACGTATCCAGGCGAAATGAAAAATTTAGTTTACGCTTTCTAAAAATAGAATAGAATTACTAAGGAACGATTCTGTAAAAGACATCAAATTGCATTTCCTTTTTTTTTTTTTTAAATAAAATTGTGCAATGTTAGAGAAATGTTTTGCGAGTTAATGAATACGAGGAATCACAAGCCCATAGTGGTATAAACGTACAATAAATGATCCGTTAGATATAATTATTATCAATTTGAGATAAACGACATTATATCAAAATAAGGCATCATAGTCCATATAGAGTCATAGAGATACTTATTGAATAACAATTATAATACACATAATGTGTATACTTAACATTCTGTTTTTTTCTTTATCATTTTATTTAAATCTTTCTGTTGAAATATCCATAATTGACGATTGGCTTAAAATAAACAATAATAATAATAATAAAAATGATAATAATATGTTTGTATCATAGATATTAAAGAATGTATAGGCCATGGCTGTATCAACAAAATAGAGGTAAGCGTGCCCGAATGTGAAAAAGGGCAAAACTGTTTTATCAACGCTCCTCATGCTGGCAGAATATCACAGGTCTTATTCATATTTTGTATTATCATCCTCTATAACCTCAAAATATTTTCATGTTCCTTGTTTTGCACCCCTACCCCTCTCCCATCAAGACTTAAATAATTCTCTACCACTAACAAGAATTATAAGTTACCCATAACTTGGCCTGTTTTAATCAGACTAAATTTTTTTCAAATTCTAGAAAATAAATCCAGGAGCTTTTTTTGCGTCCATTGACCGTCATCGGGGTAGTTGCTTTCGATTTTACTGTTTGGCAATCAAGTTATAGCCGATAAGCCGGATAAGCAGAATTGAAAATATGTACAATTTATTTTCAGCTAACATTTCATAATCTATACACTTAACGAACGAATATTATATCAGTAAATACCGGGAAAAAGTCATTGCGAGAAAATGATGATGTATTATTTTTAATAAAACATTTACTTAAAGACCGACGAATAAAATATTATAATCATCTCTTATCATTTATACAGTTGCAATCAAACGTTACAGGTGCAACGTTTTAAATTTTTATTAGAGACAAATGAGTGTTTTGCAACTGGATTTGAAATTTAATATAACTCATTCAATTAGCGGTGTACCACATTAAAGTATTAAACAATGACAGAATCTATGCAAAAAGTCCAGAGTTAAATAATTAATACTTGAACAATGTTGTAACAAATTTAATTTCAAGCCCAGTATTTGCTTGAACGCGATCGTTTCAACAACACGCAGACATGGCGTTTTCTCGGTTTTTATAATCCAGTTAGGTATTGTGAAAAATTCATTCCTATTGCGTAAGCATTATTTACCTTGGGTCATTTTGTTTCTAAAAAATGAACATCAAATTAAAAAGCTATCCAAAATAAAACGTATTATTGTATTTTTTTTTGTTTCACTATGAAAATGGATTTGTAAAACAAAAATATAATATTATGTCGAATCATATTAAATATTATTTAAAAATTATATCGATCATCGTTTTTATGAAATCAAAACCGTATAAAAGTTGTTATTTTATACAATCTTACAAAATATTTATAGAAAATTAAACAGCAATATTTATGTTTAATATTGCCGTATTACAACAACATACAAATAATCATTCGTGTTCAATATTATTGCGATTTTGTGGTTATAACGTGGCTGAGGGGTATGTATATAACTATATAAGGCTTTTACCGGAGAAAATGTGTAATACATAATTTGATATTGCAATATTTTATTGTAATAATTCTTTTTTTTTTTTAAAAAAAATATAATATTGTTATATAATATTAGTACGCGTGTGCAAAGGAAGCATTTTTATTTCAAATAAAAAAAAAAACTTTTTACATTAAATAATTGCTTATTGTTTTAATTTCATCTCGGTATAAATCTTGTTAATGTTATTTTTCTTGTCCATATAAAATATGTCTTCATTTAGCAACTAAATTACTAAAGTCATTAAGATATTTTTTTATACTTTAAAATGGTGTGTTATAAATTATATATGTATATATGTGTGTGTATCCGGTGTATATTGTTGTGATATACGTTTTTATTATTATTATTTAATCTAATATTTTATTGTTATAATACTTGTGTAATGTTAAAAAGTTTTAAACCAGATTTTAATGGTTTTGAACTAAATTAAAAATAAATAAAAATAATAAATGATATTAGTTGCATCGTATTTAATATATAAAAATATCTTATTATAAAAAATTTCTATTAAATGTTTAAATTTAAAATAGGATTTTATTTCATATGACTAAATGTTATAATTTAAAACATATTTTCTTTTTAGAAATTGTTATTATTTCTAACTTATCAAACAAACTGTAAATTTGACTTACTAAATAATTACCAATAAATTAAAGATTAAATTATTCATAATAAAAAAGTAGAATTAAATTTTTTTATAGTCTATTTTAAGTGTTTCAAATAGTAATGTAAATAAAACAAAATTACAATCACGATAAATAAGGTCAATCTTATTAAATATTAAAATGAACTGATTGGCGATTGCCGATTGAACTTCATACAAAGCGTGCACTTAATTAGAATTTATGGGAATTGGGTTGAATTTGATAAAATAGTCTATACAATTATCCATTATCGTATCGTTTAACCAAGTTAAACGCATCACATATTCGAGTAATTAAATGATTAAAATTCGATTTTCCTAAATAAAACATATGTAATTAAGTTTCTTGATTTATTTATTAGACATTAAATACTTGATGAATAGGATCAATCTATTTGAAAAAAAAAAATAATAATAAAATGTAACTTATATAAGTTAGCAAATTAAACTTGAGTAATTATTAAGATACATTCAAATTTTGTAAATATCGCGCATATACGTATACATTATATATTAATTTTAAATCTTGTCGATAAATAAAAATGTAACACTAATTTCTTTTATATTTCAAAATATTGTTTATTCATTTCAGTCAAACGTAGTAACGAGTAACTCAAATTATAAATTATGTATAACTACATGTCTTTTTTTTATTAGAAAAAACTTACAGTTTATACTTTGAACACTATTAGTTGGTATAGTATAAGATAACAATTATGTGCATAATAAATAATAAATGACACATTTTGAGATAAGCTTTCCAGTGACAGAAACTTTCCGTACAGAATTCGTTTATTTAATCATATTGGTACTAATCTAAATTATACCTTTTGAGAGGTCACAGTTCCGTCGGCGTTCTCGTGGAGGCTTATCAGGAAAAGTATGTGGTGATGATGATAAAAAGGTTTTGATGGTGTTGGGGTTTTGAGTGAAATCTATTTTAATAAGTTTTGGTTAGTTTGATTAACGTTTTCAATTTTTAGATTTTTATTCGGAGAAGTCATTGATTACGCATTAGAGGGTGGGGGGACGAGGCTATAAGCAAAAAGTGATATACTGCAGGAAGGCTTCTAAGGCATGGGTTTGGTATGGTTAGCGTTCTTTCATATTATATATTTAAATACTGTGAGTCCAAATAGACCTTAGTAAATATTTGTTGGTGTAGATTTCGGGCGAATTTATAGTGTGGATCTAATTGTAGAACGAAGCAGCTGAATGCGGTTATTGATTATTTAGAGTTTGGACTTAAGGTGAGAACTTCAAGTATGTCGTCGTTTGTCCATTGTGATCCTCAGATCTTCGGTTTTTAGACTTGAGAAGTAGTAGGTATCTTTCACTCGGGGTTGAACCACTCGGGAAGTAGCAGTAGCTTAGACATCAATTTTTACACAAAATTAAAGAAATAATTATCTGTAAATATCCTTTTTATTTTTATTTTTTTGATATTAGTATTTAAAAAAAAGCTATACTTGTTATATAAATTGTATTTTGACATGTTTCAAAAACATAACTATGGGACTATGCATGTAATAGCTTTAGCGATAAAATAGAACAATATTTCAACGATAATTTTTTCATCTATATATTGTATATAAATTTGGTGTCTTAACTAACACTGCAGACTGAGTGATTTTAGTCTAAGTGAAATTCAACAGCATTAACATTGAAAGAAAATAACTTAAAAATACGTAATACATTTTTAATTAATTTACGAATCACTGGGGATAAGTTACCTAAGTTTTTTATCAAAGCGAGCGTATTATTTGTCAAAAATAATACGACTTTATAACACTTAATAAGGTAATATGAAGAGAAATTCTTAGATAGTTTATCCGTCAACATAAAAAGGAACCAATCGAAAAATGCTTCCGTGAATATTACATGTATAGGAGGGGCATGTACGCGTTTGAATTCCAGTTCAATGGCGTCCAGTCACAAGGCCGCGAAGTTTTTTTTTTGGATCAAAGTCTTTTCAGTACCCATTCGTATTTTGGAGGGTATGCCAGAAACGAAATTCCGCAAATTTGCAAGTTTTCGTTTGATCGTTTTTAGAACGCTTTTAATGGAATAGTTTAGATGAGTTAAGGACCCATAATACCCTTGACTAATTCCTACACTTTTTAGTTTCACGTGTTATGCGTTCTGACTAGTAGCCCCGTGGCTCATTAAAATTGTTGCTCACCATATAGTGCGATATAAAATTTCGAACAGTCAAAGAGTTTGCAAAAAATCTTTATAAAAGATTCCATTCAAATAATCAAACTACACCAACCATTTCTTCATAGGATCACAATTTGTACCGTCAGCCTTCGGTTAATAAAAATTGGTCCAGAGATCTATTACATGAAAGTCCTTGTTAAACTACCAATATTTTTGATGTTCTGTTACCGAATGGTCTACTCTTTATTTGATATTATTGTACTAAGTTTTTAATCACAAATTATACTTATTGATTATGCGTAACAAATTGTAATATATTAAAAAAAATATCAAAAAGTGCCTTGGCGTTTGTTTTATTCAATCGATTGTGAAATGTACAACTGTACAAGCATCATATATAGATTTAAGGAAGTACTCTCTCCTCCCAAAAATGAATTCTAGATTATCACTGATTATGTTAGTAGGTAATAAACTTTAAAAAAATGGTTTCATAGATGAACTTATTTTTTTAACATTATCACTGTGTTTAACATCGTTTCATCGAATCGAATGTAATATAACAATGCAATAATAAATATAAAAACGAAAATATTTATTTCTGATCACAAGTAAATGTATTACCTAATAATAATAATATATACTTATTATAATTCACTGATTATTGCTTTATTATTAGAAATATTCTGAACAATATATTGTTGTGATTAATTAGTTTTTTAATTAAAAAATACATTCAGTAAAACGTTTACACCGTTAGGTTAGTTATGCATGTATTACTTGTTTCGGATATGAGTAAAAAAAAAAAACTGTAATTATTGTTTACAACATTTGAAACTATCGGTTTAATTTAAATTACGCGTTATCGTCAAAAGGTAAAAATAATACTACAACGAGTATAGATATGACTATATTTTATTTAGTCGTACTGCACATATTACAGGTTTACAGCAGTAGTTAGGCACAATTATCAATTATATTGACAATATTTATTTTATTGTGATCATAATATGGACGTTTTACATAGCTACTAAATTTCTATGTATAGTATGTTTTTTTGACATTTTTTTTTTTTTCATTGCGTCTGATTGTCTTTTTTTATTTGGTTACCATCGTTGTACATCACAATACTATAAAAATATAACCATAAAGAGTTGAGTTATAATTAAAAATGCAGAGATAAAAGAAAAATATTTTACATTATCTGCTGACTATTAAATCTATTCATTTTATGTTACATAAAATGTAACATTTAATCAATGTAACAATTACATCGAAAAATACTAAATTGTTAATGTGGACATATCCTCCTCCTCTTCTATTCTTTTATACCATGGTGATGCTCTATTTACTGTCGATTATTTATCTTAGCTATGCATACGAGTAAATATAGTCGCGATTTTCAAAGGCATTTGCAAAATAATTTCCACGTCTCCCGAAATGATTGTGTACATGACATATTACGCAAAGCTCCCGCACAATCGCGAGGATTACTCAAACGTCCATTTAGCGGTTGTAAACTCCACGCGATTAACGTAAACTCGCTCGACTCGCGTCCTGCCCGCGCGGGGTGGCGAGTATGACGAGTTTCAGATGTTTCCCTCCCCACGAGACAAAGTTTGAACATTTGTCGCGATATCGCTTGCGTACACCCCTTTGCGCGTCCACCTTTTCGCCGCCGCCACTCTTTTCGTCCGTCGTCGTCCGCACCGTGCTGAACGCTCGGTCCATTCGTTACATTATAATACAATATTATATGGTCACACTAATACCGTAGGACGACGCTTGTTCCTCGCTTACACGCGGAGATTACCAGCTCCACTTTTTGTCTCGTTTTTTCCTCCATTCACCGCTGAAAAATGTCGTCCGACAGCAAGTCATCGAGGGACTACGTAACAGTCTGGTTTGGCGCACGTTTAACGAAAGGTAGCCATCACATTTACTGTGCGCAGTGGCGTATTTAGGAGGGAGATTAAGGAGATATATCTCTTCACCCCCTCGACCTTTGTTTTCAACATAATATGTGGTTATAGTTGTGTTTTTTTCATTCATCGCTTTATCAGTTATAGGTAGATAGTATGTCGAAGAAATAATGGACGAAATTGCCAAAAGAATTATAGGCGACTAGAATTTGTTTTTTGTGAAAGTTTCATCGTTTAATTTATATTGATTGTAAATTTATGAAGATTAAAGGCTTATGTATACAGTTTTATATATACTTTATAGATATTAAACGATGATTGTGTGTCTACTACATATATGTATTTCAAGGGGAGGGAGGAACATTTTTTTTTTTTTTAGTCATGTCTCATCCCTAAAAGAAATCCCAAACACGTCACTGGCTGTGTGTGTGTGTGTGCGCGCGCGCGCGCGTGACTGCAGTGAGAGGAAGACGAACACGGAGGTACATACATAGGGAAAACCCCCTCCGCCTTCCACCGTGTCGTTCATCCAACAGTTCGCACTCGGCGTGCACATGGTTTGATTCTTCGCTGCTAACGAGCATTTGCCGCCGGGCATCATCAAATTAAACGCAGCACGTCGGAAACAGTTAAATCCTACGCGTATAAACATATCCCATACGCCCGCGCGCGAGGGAGGGTTGAAATAAGGGCTGTGGTGGTGGTGGTAGTAGTAGTAGTAGTAGTAGTAGTAGTAGTAGTAGTAGTAGTAGTAGTAGCAGTAATGGTAGGTTAGATTTGTATACCGTTATTGTAACTATTGTACACGCTGTTATTTAATTAATACGTCTTGTTTTGTGTAAATAAACGACGGCGGACCGGCGAGAAAGCAAGACATAGGCAGAGTCCTCCGCCGGTTCGACGATTCAGATAAAAAAAGAAAAAAAAAGTAGCAGCGACAGTAATAGTAGTGGTTGTAGTAATATTAGTAGTAAGGTACTAATGGTAGCGTTAGAGTGGTAGTTGGTGACATTCGACACCTGATACCGCACGCACCGTCGAGTAGGTAATATCTTAGACTTCGCACTGTTAGAATAAATGAATTATTATTACCGTCGTCGTCGTCGTTGCCGCCGCCGCGATTTCTCCAGATTTTCCACCCGAAATAGAACTGCCTCCGAAGACTCGGGCAGTTTAAAATATATTATCCCTATATATAACGAGTCGCGTGTACCGACCACGTGTAGTTTCATTATAATAATAATACTCGCGCCATTATAACGTACCAAAGCATAATAAAATGCTCATTCGAGTAAAAACTTAATTCTTTTTGAGTGGAACGAAATGAGATTGAATCTCTCGGGTTTATAATGATGTTTTTTTTTTTTAATCGTATTTTTCTTTTTACTGTTTTTAATTTTAACGTGCCCCCACTTCAAACATACCATATGTTATTAACTTCAGTATGTTTATTTTTTTAGATTATAAGAGAAGCGATGGTTGTATTTATTTCACAACGATGTAAAATTTTTTATTTTTGTATCTGGAGACACTTTTTCTAGTAAAAAAATAATGTGATCATCAGCTTCGATATAGGTTTCTGTTAGAAAGTTTGACCTAATTGGTATTTTTGGAAGGTGAAATTGAAAACGTCCAATTTTTTTTAAATAAAAACTTAACGAAAATAACATTTATTAACATTTTAATACAATTAATAAAATAATTGTTAAATTTGAACTGTTTTCTATTTTATTTAGTTTTTTTTTCTATAAATGTCGATAAAAAATGTTTCACTAAGTACAGAATAAGTAAAATTTAATATTTAATACGAGATCCTTTATAAATTGGTAATACTAGAATAAAAACAGCAATTTAAAACAATTTTTTTATGAGCGTTTGAAGATAGAATATTAATATTGATATTGCCAAAAACTGGTTTTGCGCAAGAATTCCAGTTTTTTTAAATTTTATTTTATTTTTCTCAATTATAAAGAAACGTACTACGAATAAAATATATTCAGAAAGCTGTATGTAGAAAATATTACTATTAAAATAATTAAGTATAATAAATGTAATATTAACGACAAAAATTAAATCAACCTACCGCAATAGTAAAATTAATTACTTTTAATAGAAATATTAAAAACATATCATGAAATATATTTTGACTTGTTCAAAATTATTTTTATTCTCGATGATTTATCATTGGATTTAAATTTAATACACCCATTATAGTGACTTACTACAGTACACTCGACACCTACTGTACAGCAAAGTGGCTACTTACTTTTTCCTTATTTAATTGGTATTGTTTATTATTTTAGAAGGTTAATTTTTCTAAAAAATTATTTTAGACAAATAAATCTAATATTTTACATTTTGCTGAATATATAGGCGATTATTTAGAACTTCTCTTTTAATTTTGATGTGGTGTGTCCAATTTAGTGTTTGATCTAGTGTTAGACTTAGATATTTAACAGTAGTAGAGTAGAAAATGGGGATATTATATAGAAAAACATTAAGGCATGAAGCAAGGTTGAGGGCAATGAAGGTTATGAACCTAAAAATTTAAAATCGGTTAACATTAAAACGCCATTTGTCAAACCAATTTTTCATACGGTTTGACTTTTGCAGATTTGTCGAGGCAGTGAAAGGTTCATTGTTAATGATAATTATCACTACGTCATCAGCGTACTTAATCAGTTACAGATGGTTGGTATTGGTCGGAAACAAAGTTGTACAGAATATTGGATTAAATGTCACCTCGAGGAATACCCATAAAAATAAAAATAAAATAATCCGTTAAAATTTCAAGTGGGGCTAACATTTTTAATATCAATGCGAGTGGGGTGGCTTCGATTTCACTCAATTAAAAAGCTGTCTGTTTGGGGGGGGTGCTAATTCACCCTAAGCTTCCCCCTTACATCTGATTTCCGCTTATAGGAACACTGGCGTTTATAGCCGGTATATCAGAGTGTGCAGATCCATAGCGAATTTAAAAGTGAGTAGCTCTAGACGAAAAGGAAAAGAAGACTCTACTCTATTCGACTCGTAGAAATAATGAAACGTACGACGGGACGGTAATTATTATGTGAAGATTTTAAGTTGACGCGGAGGGAAATCGAATTCCGTTTTCAAATGGTTTTGGCCACGAAATAGTGAAACCCAAGCAAACGTTTATAAGCGGCGTTATGGGTCGTCAACAGGCAACACGTATATAGAACAACGCGTGTTATATAGTAACAGTCCGAAATAATAATATGCATTACATACGTTTATTATATTATGGACGTTTATCGTTCCATTCCGCCGAGACGCAACAAATACCCTTTGGTCTATAGGTAATACCTATGTAAATTAACCAGCTAAACGCATATTATGCATAGCTATAGATAGATATTTCAGATACGCGTGTACGTGTAGATATTATAATATGTACATGTACGATATTTTGTGTGTGACACCGTGGACTGTATAAATAATTTGTTTGCTTAACATAATAGGTATGAGCTAGGCAGATTTTTTTCTTTTATATTTCCCGGACACACTCAAGTTGGGCTTGGGTTCTCACACCGTGTCGGCGGGTTGATTATAATATTCAACTTGTAGACAGATAGCGTATTGCCGATATTTTTTTTACCTATTCATTAAATATGTGGATTACGACACGATACTTTTGCATACTGTGAACACGGCATTTTATAAAACATATTTAACATACTGTGCTTTCTTCGATAACGAAATAATATTCTTTATGCGCGGTAGTTATTTACAGCCTTATAGGTATTTTATTTGTAGTGTGGAGATTAATTAATGCTTCAGCTTATTGTGTAGGCACTGTTTATATAGACGGAGGTTATATGCTGCGGTGTTTCTAGACCAATACAGACGGGGATGGAAAACCCAGTGGTGGAGTAGGGCGGTCGGGTCGGGAAACGGTAGTCGGTCGAGAACGAGTAATGAAAAATGTCAGCGTGTACACGGATATGATCAATGCCTCTGAAACAGATAAAAAGAAATTTTCTGTTTAAAAGAAAAGAGGGAGCCGTTTGAAAAAAGTTGTGTGGATTAAATCCAGCCGAATGCAAAAGACGTCCGTCGTGCACTGCACATAAATCCTACTGGCGGGGTCCCCTCCGCTGTAGCAGCAGTGTAATATTACACCCTCTCCCGGAACGTTTTGTAATGCGTACTTATTTAATCCTCGGTTCGACCACTCAGAAGTCATCGATTCGGATTTTCGATGAGCCGTATTATATTATGGAGTAGGTAGGTACCCACCGCAGAGACTGGCGTGCGTGTTTGCATACAACTCGGGACTTGCCGCTGTTTATTGTGTAGAGACCGTGCGCATTAATAATATACCACCGTGTACCGCATTTGCCGTGTGCGCACACAAATACACGACTCGTGTGAACAAGGAACGAAAAAAAAAAAATAATAATAAAATAAAAACCTGGGGGGGGGGGAAAGAAGGGATTGAAAAAATAAAGAGCCAGCAGGACGTCGACCTCGGTCATTTTAGTGCCCTTTCCTATACCGTATTGCTTTTGGTCCCGCACGACCAAAACACTCGACAACTGCACCAGCAGCGTATTAATTATTGCCTGCGTCGATTTAATGTCGAACGTCACGTATGACATTGTAATAGTCATGAGCTGCGCGGGGTTGAGAACACGACGTGGGTCCATGTGGGTGTCTGTTTTTATGACGAACACGACGAATTATTATCTGTCACGGCGCAGACGGCGGCTGTCCTGCGGTTTGTCCATAATATTCTGTAGACTATTCTGTCAGCGCTCTCGTTGTGCGGCCGCTAAAGTGAGCGTTTGGTATTTTGAAATGTCGCGAGAAGTCCTTGGGATTTGACGAGTGGGTGACACACAACGCCAATAAGAACAAAGATACAATTGACACGAAACCTTACAGTTGAAAATTTAATTGATTCGTACGAAATGTAATTATTAGGTACAACGAGTTGTACAAGTTTTAAGAAAAACACTGATTTACGATATTATTTTTAAGATTTGTTTTTGTTTTCTTTAATTAAATTAATTGATTTAATAATAGTTATAATATTTTCAATAAAAAGTAATGTACGTCTATTTCTATTTCCAACTAAAAACAATAATAACAAGTAACGGTTGCAATCTGTTTTTCAATTTATTTATAATATGGTATTCATATTGTTTGTACGTATATATATATTTTTTTTTTTAAATGTTATCAACTAGATTTTTGTTTAATTGCTGTGAGTAAAATGTAAAAACGATCGTTAGTTTACACAGTTTATCTTATATTATTATTATGTGCATAGATTACAGAGTGTATGCACAAACACATTGAGTCATATTCTTGTAATGCATCATTCACTTCACGTATCGTGCGTTAAATAAAACTTATGAAATATAATAATTCATAGTCAGCTTAAATAATATGGATCTCGTTAATTCAAACAGGTATTTTATTATATAATCATTACTTTTGTAATTTTGCTAGAGTTTTTAGATTTCGTTTTATCTTTTGCTAGTAGGTATACGGTATAATATGTCTACTTATATGACGTATGCAATGTGTTCTACCGGTAAAACTAATTAATATATCTAATGCAATATTTTAGAATTATAATCTTATCATTTAAAAATGTACGCACGTATCACGGCTAATGTATTGACTAAAACATTACAATGGTAATGGATATTCGTCCGTCACGAATCGAACAGTTCGTTGAGCAAACCTGAAGCAAATGTTATGTCAAGACAAATTACATCAACATAAACTTTTTGATTTAGAATACCAAAATACTGGGCAGTGTATTTTTAAGGCATTTTGGTTGGATCGGTAATATCAAGGAAAGTTTATGTTGTATAATAATAAATGTAAATAATTTAAACTAATTATTTATTGATAATTATTAATTACAATAAAAACGCAAGTTAGTTTCTTCGTGAAATTTGATATAATTTTTTTTATATGATTTACATATCACAATGGTAATAACATAACATTAGTGTATATGAATATTATATCACACGTTATGTACAACAAATTATTGTTTTGTTTAGACTTGAAAATATTGATGCAGTTAGCAATAAGGTTGAGCCTTATTGGCATATTGAGAAAGTTAATTTTGTACTATCGTTAGTTCGAAAATCGTGAAGTGAGATTCATCAAAATCACGAAAGACAGTTGATAAAAAAAAAAAATACATGGAAACCATTTACTAATTTGTTCAGCCTACACAGTTCTTACGTACCGCAAGCAAAAAATCAAATACTGTCTAGGTAACAGATATAAGATAAATCTCTTAAATTAAATTAAATTAAATTCTTTTTTTTTTTTTTGTAAAATATAGATGTGCAATTCAAAAAAATAAATTGTCCTTATTTCTCTATATAATATTTAATTTGTAAGGGACTACTACAAACAAATAAAAAAGTTCAGAAGTATTACTTACATTGAAAACGTATTGGTATTTTTAATTAATGAAAGTGATTTAAAAATCCTATATGTGTAGAATGGTGGATTTTACTGGCATTAACTTTATGGATATTTCTTATTTATTGTACATTTATTTAAGTAAGTATTTTATTTAAAATTTCAATATGATAATAGGGTAAATAAAAATATTAATTGCTTTATTATGTATTATGGTAAATGTAAGTTGTGTGTACAAAGTAAACAGATGGTAAAGATTTTTAACAAAAAATAATTTAAAAGGAAAAAAATAGGCAAGAGTATATACTTCAAAGATTTGTGATTTGCTCAATAAATAGAAACAGGAGCTAAGAATACAACTACAAACATTACATAAATATAAAGAAAGTATTAAACTTAAATATTTAAACTTTTTAACTAAAATAACGAACATATTTTTAATGGTGTAGCAAATATAAGAGCTTATTTTATCAAAATAATTTTTGTACATAATCGTTTGCTGCGTAGGGACATAATAATAATAATAAGTACTATTTACTAAATTATTAAAATATATTATACCAATAGAGTTGCTTAGGCTTTTATTGTTTATTTTTACGTTTAAAACATTTTATCACAGTATTTTAGTAGTTTTGAATATATGTATAAGTAGAAAAAATATGATTAAACACGAAAAAAAATGAAATCTGCAGGATTTATCACTTACAAACTTTGTCTGTGTTATTAATAATTGTAATTGTGACAGGAAAAATGAATACATACTATGTCCGTGTCCGTCCGTGATAAAAAAATATATTTAACCCTACAAAGTATATAGAATCACATATATCTTAGGGACTTAGGTCCAATTATGAAAAACAAAATGTATCAGTTTTTACATAAGTAAAAAAAATGAATTGTTTTGCAATAAGCACAGGCCAAGATTTACCACGGATGTTTTATTAGTTTATTATTTTTCAATTATATCATTCCCCGCTTTAATATTATGTTAAATTCGAGTATTGAGGCGTAAAATACATTTTTTATTTATGAAATATTACACGAAATAGAGTGTAAATAGTAAGCATGCAGCAAGTATTGAAAAACAATTAACTACGCAAATGAGCGTCTGTGGTGAGTGATTTTCATTATAAGAGCACATAAATTGCCATTGCTTTATGCGATTTGTTATACTAGAATCATAAAATGATATTTCTCAAAATAATCAAGTCTTATTGGAGAATTCGTAACTGACATTTGTATTAGTAACTATGTGCAGTTTATATATCATTCTTATTTCATACACCGTGGCACGTTTGCAAGTCAATACAATTATAATAGACTTTGTCATAATGTCCAGCGGTGCTTAATATTACACCTTAATTTTGATAACCAGACTAATTTTTGACATTATCGTCTTTTGAAACAAGTGTTTACGTCATTTGTTATTTGAAAGTTTTGATATTTTTTTTTTTTTTTTTTTTAATAAAATTTATCAAATAATACATATGTTGAATAATGTACAAAATTATAACATAAATCATGATATTACAGCCATCTATGTATACCATTATATATACTTAATTGAACAAAATTAATATTATAGTCAGGTATTAATAAATTTAAAAATACACTACACCCGAGTACGAGACATTTCAATACCTAATTTTAAATTTCATCGTGACATTGTGAAGTCCATAAATAACTAGGTAGGCCTATGAGTTGCTATTGGTGATATATTAATGTTTAAGTTAATATGAAAAAAAGTGGTAGAGCAGACTGCAAATATTCCAAGCCTGTACCTCAAACTATCATAAGTCCCAATGACAGTGTAGACATTTTACTGGTTAGGTTAGGAAATATTTTAGTTAAAATTTAAACGTAATGTATTTAATAATTTGATGACGTTATTTATGAAAACATTTTATGAAGAACAGCGTCTAAGAATTTTATTTTATTTGTTGCAATAAGTTATTCAAGAAGTTATTCAACATATATTTCATAATAATATTTAGAATTTGATAAAAAAAAAAAAATTGCATATTACATTAGAATAAAAATAATTTTTTCAACTTTTAAATAGGTGCCTAATAATTTATTAAGAAATATAACATATATTATGCACTGAGGATTGAGAAGTAAAGAAAAATCATCGTCCATAAGTAAATATTATAATTAGGTTTTATTAGTATCATCATTGATGGAATAAAACATGTATATTTAATCAATGATATTATATAATATTAGTGTGATAAAATGTTAGTTTGAAAGAAAAATAATTTAAAATAATGTATACTAAAGTTATACTTAAAATAAATTGTTAGATGTTAATGAAACAATTAGTACCTAAAATATTTTATTTGTACGTATATTATGGTTATATTTGAATTATATATTATTATGATAATTTAATGTTTTTCTATCCTTTATTGTTATTTGTATGCTGGTAAAATAAATCGTGTACTTGAAACGTATTTTATATAATTATACAGTTTTTTTTTTTTAAAAAATCGTGTATACGACTTATTATTGTACAATTTATAACAATATTCAGACTGCTCCGTGATAAGTAACTCCATAATAGCTTAAAAAATATATAGATTTATAGTCCAAATATAAGTAAACAAAAATAATATTAAGCTAATATGTTGTACAAAAAGTACAAAAAGTCTAGTTTAATCGGGGTAAGGCTTGCAGCTAAAATAAGTTTTTTTGTGTTAATAATAATATCTTAATATGTAAGTAGGTACTGATAAAAAGCGTTATAGGTACTCTAACTGTAAGCTCTTATGCCGTTTATTTTTACGACTTCATTTCCTTAAATGTAATTATTATAAATGTGTATCTTAAATAATAGTAATAATTGATACGATTAAAAACGAAATATCTTTACGGTATGCAATTAAAAAATCAAGCGTTATATCACTTTGGTAGGTAAATAAAAAGATCAAAAAATATTATAAAAGTATATTGAAATTATGAAAAGTATTATAAATTAATGCAACTAAACGTATTAAAAAAGAAAACAAGTATTAGATTATTAAGGCTTTTACAGTTAAAATACATTTTTAATTTTTTAATAATTAACGTGTAATACAGCCTTTAAAATAATGCACAAATGTACAAGCGAAATACTTGTGTAAGAAAAAAATACAAACGACAAGTTTTTAAAAATCTGATATTATATATTTGGTTAAATATTTAGCAATGTCCTGTAGCATTAGATATATTGTCACGAGCAAATGAACCATAGTCCAACTAACGAGCAAAGATCTGTTGAGATATAATGTGGGTTTTTGTACGTAACATAGTACGGAGCTTACATGAGCTTACGGGCCTTTAATAAATAAGTCACTAAGAAAATGATAAATAAAATATTGTTTATGTACTGTAAAACTTTATGTTTGATACTGATAGGATGCAATTAAAAATAATAAATAAAACCTCAGATGCAAGTATACGTTTTGTTTTGTTAGTTTACTTTTGAAGCGAGTTCTCAGTGTTTTAAAAATAAATCGTAGCTAGATTCTAAATTAAAACTTCGAATAAAACCGACGGTAAATCGCTATGTAAATAATGATTCAATGTTGTAACATAATATATACTTATTGGTCGTATTCGAATGTGAAGTGAATTTAATATTTATTTTTTTTTTACATTATTATTAGGTACCTAATGTTTATTATTGAACAGTTTATTATTTCGGATTAAAAAATAAATAATGCCGAACATTGTGACGGAAAAAAGGGGAATCCTTTGGGTTTTCTATTTTACATAAATCCGGTACGCTCTCGAATCCTATCAGTTAGTGTTTATTTTATCTTTTACCCGAACGGAAAGTATCTGCATTCTCCCCTTTTTATACCTCCGGTTCACCTAAACCGTCCCTGCAAAGACATAAAACTTTTGCCTGCGATTATTTATGTTTTTAGACGTTTTAATCACCGCGCGGCACATGCGAATGCACATTCAGTGATGTCGTGGGTAGGGGAAACGGGGACTAGATGAATGTGGATTGGTTAGGGCAGAATTCATGTTTTAATTACTGGATATCCCCCTCTAATAGAAACGTTGAGACAAAAAAAATAATTTTTATCAAAATGACACTATAAATAAATAAATTGTTAAATGTTAATGAATTGTTAAAAATTAAAATTTCTAAAAGTATTTTTCTCTATTTTTCTAATATAGCAAATGAATATATTATTTAATATTTATCTTTTATTTGATAAAATATTACAAATTAATATATTATTTACCTTATGAGTTTTAACGGTTTTAATTCGACCAATTTTAATTATTGTTCAATATTTTTTTTTTGTTTCTTAATAATTTCTTAACTTATTTTAAAAACATAGTGATTTATGTACGAATTTTAAATAATAGTATGTCGAATTTCAGACAAATTACAACAGTTTGAGGGAAATGTACTAAAATAGATATATATTTAACGACATAAAGATAAAATTCGTTTTATTACCCACTGATATACATATTTTTAACTCCAGACGTGTTTAACAAGTTCTAGATCTAAGATGCATTTCGTCTTGTCGGTGTGGATGAAATTTGGCGTTCTCGACATATATTATATAATGCCGACAAACATTTGATCTGACATTCGTGTTACTATAAATTAATTACTACATACCTACAATAATATTAAACGGGAAAGCAGCTATCAGTTTGCTAAATCTATAAATTCTAGATTAGCTGACACAAGTCTGAGTGCGGAGGGATGAACCGCTTAGTCATCGCTGTCGACTTCAGTGCTTATAAATAATTTCTCAACACTCGATAAATTAAACTATTGTACTCATATGATAACGCCTCGGGGAATGTATCTATAGGGTAATTTATGAAATTGGGCACTATTAACAATGACGATTTCGATGGTCGAGATATGAAAAAGTCTACACTGACCGAATATTATGATCAGAGTTGGGAAAAGTAAATCAAAAATTAAATAAATAAATACGTTTTATTAAACAGCGTAGTGTATTATAATCTTGTCAAACAAATAAATTAAAAAAATATATTTCAATTAGAATATTTTATATTGTTTTTTTTTTACATAAAACATTATAATGACTATATTAAAATGAGCAATTAGCTTATAAGTAAAAATTATTAAAAATAGTAGGATTAAAAAAAAATTTGTTTAAACATATTTTATGAATTATTATTATAAGAAAAACCTGTTGTTGTTATTTTTTATTAATTCACTATGTGAACTATACTATTAAAGTGGGCAATGGACTTAAAATTTTTAATTTAATCAATTACATTCTACAAGATAACACTATAATGTCACTTAGAGATGCAAAGTCGAACTTTTGCAATTATACGCTCGTGCGTCTTACACAAAATCTTACAAGTACACAGTCATATAATTATTTATCCAAATCGGATAATTTTTACAATATTATTATTGTAATATAATACTTGCGGGATGTATCAGTAAGTATTTTTTTTCCATAATTTTTTGATTCAATTCACATTATCCACAGTATTCTGGTCATAGTTTTTATTGCCTGAGCATTTCCTTACTGTTTCCGGGCACCGTACATAAAATTTGAGTTTTAAGATCAAAATTTTCATAATTTGCCCAAATGGATCGGACATTGTGTAGTGTCAGAAATTCCTATTTTGTCCGTAACTGCGTAGAGAACGATTACGCTTGTTTACGGTAGAGTGGTCGACCGCATCAAACGTTATAAAAATAAAAATATTTGTTTTCGGGCAAGTGTGTGTTTTACAGTATGGTAACGTCGCATTTAAAATCAAGCGGCGGAATCGAATATAAAAATGTACTTAATTGTGGAATTCTGTATATATCATGTATATATTATAAAAATCTACACGATAACGGCGTTGCAGCCATCCGTGACATATCGATTATTAGCGGACGATCCGCATCGATATTGTCGAAATCATATTTTTTTTCATCGATTTTCACGGGATATTAGTTGTTATTATTAAATTATTCGCGAGGAATCTTTTTTTCTCTGATATATTGCAGTGCTTTTTTCATCGGTAACGAATCATTTCAAACATTACTTCCTAGGGGATAACTGTTTTGTGAATTCTATTCGGGATGCGATGTAAATGTAAAGAATAAAAAAAAAAAAAAAAAAACACGGCATAATAAATGAGCACGACGTGTGTCGTGCACCCGAAGCGCCTTTAAATTGTTTCGCTGCATCCGAAACGAACAACGGACACGGGTCGAAATAACAAACATATTATTATTATTTTATGCGGAAAATCGACCCCGAGCAGTTTATTATTCGTCTACTCGACGACCGCCGCCGCGCAGGACCCGAACCATCCATATGGGACTCTGTATACAGGTATACGGTACGCGGTTTAAACCATTATTGTGGCGTTGCGCGCTGTCCTGCCGGCGGTCCAGATAATATTGAACATTGTATAGTGGAGCGGTTTAGTTCATTTTGACGATTCCCCGTCGTTCGTTAAAATAGAACACGAGTTCAAAATACGTAATGGTACAATATTATACAGCCGTATGGGCGAGAAGGTGCTCGGGGCTCAACTTTCTGGCACATTCATATTTAATTTAAATACGCTGTACTGCGGACTCCCCCCTTGCATATTTAAGAATAATTCCGTTTTGGCCACATTGGCGTTGTAGGTAGTTGTCGCTTTTCGTGTTTGCGGTACACGATAACTGGCAACGCGAGAGGCGCTCCAATAATTAGTGTTGGACAGGCCGTCCCGCGAGTTCGCAAAACCGATATTATTTTGTTTCCACTTCGATAAACAATATATTTTTAAGATAGATCTCTAGTGACGGTCGGTACCTGTAATACTCGTGGTTTACGTCGGCGTTTTCGGTGTACTTCCGAATATCGTGAAATAAACATATCGTCATCGTCCGAGTTTCTGGCGAGTTCTCCACAAAGTCCGCGACAACGGCCGGCATCGACGACGACGAGTGGGTGCGATATTATTTATTATTATTATTATTATTACTGTGGACAGTACCCACGCGACTCGCAGGATACTATCGCCGGTGTCGCGGGCGGCAGTGGACGCGCATGAGCGGGACGACGTCAACCGGTCCGCGAGAATACGCGAATGTCGGAGGCGTCACACCGGCCCGGTGACTGGCAGTTGTCCGAAAAACGACCCGAATGGACCCGAAAATCGAAAAGGTACTGCCAACAATTGTAATTGAAATGTTGTAATATAAATTATTATTATTATATTCCTGTGGACAAAAATTATATGATTCCCGCGTATTTTGTAGTTTACGATTTCAGTATTTCGATCTATTGATTATTAAGTTTTTAACTATAAAAGTTTGTCATACGTATTTGTTGTCCTATATAACAAAAATTGGATTTTAATAATCAATTACCTTTTTTTATGATAGTAGAGTAAATACTCAGTGATAGATTTAAAATGATATAATAAGTATCGATTATATGTATAATATAATAATAGTTATTCAGTTGACCGGTGTCACTACACAAGTGAAAAAATAATTTTATAGTATAATTTTTGAAAATTTAATGTTGCCAACAAATCGAATGCCGCCGTCTTTGGGCCCGGATCCTTATCATTTTTCGGACAACTGCCCCCCCCCCCCGACCCACACCGGCCGTGCTGCGGCTTTCATCGCGCGCACTGTTTGTCGTATAATACAGGCGGGTAGGTTCCCGCGCACGCGGCCTGCCACATACCGTCGTAAACGTCGTTATCGCGCGCGACGGTGTGCTCCGTTTGGGCGCCGTCGGCGATTGTTCGGGCGCCCGCGTGTCTCCTCCGACGCGACAACTCCGCGACCGTGCGGCGTGCCGGCCGTTTTTCCGACGGGCACGGGGTCATCAATCCGTTTTCGGATTTGGCGTCGGAAACGTCTGGCGCACCCGGAATCGTATATCACGACAACGCTGTCACGGCTCCTGCGTTTTACGCCGTCGGCTGCGGAGAGTATCAGCGCTATTTTCTTTTTTCGCCCGTCCCGACGTCTATCTCCGAACAGTCAGTCGATACCGCTCGATTTTCGAGGAGTTCAAATATACGCGATTTCCATAGTGCAAGGCGTGTGCCTATTTGTGTTTGTATTTGTAATTGGTCCCAGACACTTAAAAAGAAACGGACGGTATCACACAAGTCATAAACGAACCGCCGTGCGTTTGACGAAAATTATTCGCCAATTTATTTTTTCTAAAAGTATCAATCGTTCGACAACCGCACAGACTGTCCTAGTAATCGGAAACAAATGCTAAAAACATATTTGAATTCGTCGTAAGGTTAACTTGGAAACGGCTTTCTTACATTTTTAAATTGATTTTTTTAGTTTAATATTACTAATATTTCTAAAGGTCTTATAATTCAAAATTCAAAATTCCTACTTTGAAGGGTTTGAGTAATCAGTTTCCGAAAAGTGGAAAAGTCGTTTTCAAGATAACTTCATGAAAAAATTCAAACACGTTTTTGGAATTTTTTTCCGATTACTAGGACAGTAGTTCGTACAGTTCACAAAAGATTGGACTATTTTTGTAGAAACACAGCCGGGTCGAATCCCCTTGAAATCAAAATCTATATATATTTATACCTACACAAACGAATGTACTTTGTATGAGGCTTATAGACTTAAAAAATACTGAACTAATTGGCTTCAAATGTGTTGCTCATACATTCCACGAGACTCGGGGAGTGTTCATATTTTAATTTTTCAACCCCTATAGGTTGTCATGGGGTGGCTCACACATGAAATTTGTTTTGTCTCCCGAAAATCGAATATTTTTTTGGTTATATTTTTTAATATTATGGTTGGCGTAGGTCACAGAAATATAGATTAAAATATATATAGATTTGTATAGGCAGTAAAATCATAAAATCGGTACATTAACTACTTTGAGTGGTTGGCAAATGTATTGTCATATCTAGTAAAATATGGCAATAGCCTGCAATAGGAATGCTCAATTATTTCAGCGCTGTGCTTGTAATGTTATAAAATTTAATTATCATTCACAGAAATTTGTTGAAATAATAATTACACCACCGTCGTGATATTAAAATTATAAGTATTTTTTAAATAAATACCAAAATCAAAGTTTCTATAACATAAGATATTATTTCCAACGAGGAGATAAAATATATTAAGCTTACCTCTAAGCATCTACTAAAAGCAATAAATTATAACCTCATAACTAAATTTGAATTTGGTTATCTGATGCATGCACGATATAATTCAACAATATAGAACCTATTAGCCTAAAATAATAATTATTCACTACATCGTGGACGAGAACAATAAATACTAAAATTTCGGAATAATGGAATATTGTTTAGCTTAAAAACCTGATAACAATATTGAAAATTTAAATTTGACTTATGCTATTGATAATATTTCCATTACATGATATTTTGATGGCAAATAGCAAATTGTTCTCGTTATTTCTGTCTCGATTTTAATTTCGACATACACCGAAAATACCAATAGAAGAATTAAAATTTTTAGGAGCTCATGTACTGTTATACAGTTCAGTATTTCGTTTTTGTTCCTTTAAGGGAAAATCCGATAGAGGCTATTATCAATTAAACAATATAGTATTTTCTAGTTTGATAAATTTTCTATACATAGAAACTATTTTCAACGATTTCCAAAAGTTAAGTGCAAACTTCTAAACTATTGGTTTTTCTCTAAATTGTTTAATTTAATAGTTTGGTTGTAACATAGCAAGTCTTATGTGGCTGAAGAAATTAATTAGACAAAATAGATTTCCTAGATATTTTTTATTCGTTTCTCGGTTTGGATTTTAATTTACGAGTAAAATGTCGATAAAATATTTTAACGAAAAGTCAATGTACAAATGCATTGATTTATACATATTTTTGCCAATTTGTGTATGTAAATGTAATAAAAAAATTTTTATAATTAAAAACATATCTGCTGTTGTTGTGTGAGTAATTTAAAATATATTCATATAATATTGTGTAAATTGTTATAAAAATGCTGCTTTCTAACCGTAAACCTTTTACTAAATGTTGATTGGATTGAAAAAAAGTCCATTATTGAGAAATAATATACCTACCGTTAATATATTTATTTAAGAGTCAAAAGCAAGAAAGGTAGACTTTCAAGACATTTTCAAAATGAAAGTTTTCGAAGGTGAAGTACACAACAAATATAGGTATCACAAGTTATATATTTATATATATATATTGCCAAACAATATATGTTGGCAATAAGATATCATGTATTATTGTGTATCTTATTTCCCTTTTGTTTTCTCAACATTGTTAAATATACTATTACTGTTGTAATAATGCACCAGTATTTTCAATAAAATGCGAAAAATCCTTATACACGTGAATTCGAAATTTTAATACGATAAATCAGATATATTATTATACTTCGTATTAATATAATCCATTTAAAAATGCATTATTTTAATGTATTGTAATGGCTGTGCATATTATCATAAAAACAGCATTACTGTTAGTCACGCCATTTAAATGTATAAAGTTCATGGATAAATGGCGAATTAATTATTGTAATTCAATTATATATGGGTATTATATCCACATGTACGTAACTAAATTCTGTGCAGTTTGTAAAATATAATATATTTTAAAGTACAATACAATTAATTATACTGTCATATTTTTCGTGCTATTTTAAAAAATACAGAATTAATTTATTGTACAAGTTATTATAATTGTCCAAAGTATTATATGATTATAATATGTAGAATGTATATTTTAAAGAATTAAATGTTTATACATTTTGTTTGTTTTGTAAAAATATGATATTAATGGGTATAATGACATAAAATAATTAACTATGTATAAGGTAAAATTTGTGGGATGATAGGTACTAATTACTAACAGTCAAATATATATTAAAAGATAATTTTTTTTAATACACTAAATTACTAAAGATCTCATTAACATCAACATACACACAACATACAAACAACGGCGCAGCGCTAGGACTTCAAACCCAAATTCATATTATATATTTTCTAAATAAAGCAAATATTTACTATGAAATCTTATTTAGATAAAATGTATAATTCAAAAAAAAAACTGTTACCATAATAATTAAAAAAACTATTTCCTAGATTTTTAAAGAATCACATAAAAGTAAAAAGCCTTGTATAGTTAATGTTTAATAAAGAACAACGACAAAATGATAATAATAATAATAATAATAATAATAATAATATAATATGGTTTATACTTTATTTATATTTTTAACATAAAAAGTAAATCGTTTTGAGTTCTGAAAATCAAAGATAGGTACTCTGTATTTTATTACATTAAGACAAATAATATTTTAAAACACTATTATATTCAGTTCATATTTTTATCGGTATGAACCTGTGATTCAATATAAATGGAAAAAGTGATTTCTTGCATCCACGTTCATTACATAATTTCATTAAAAATTAAAATAATGTAAATTACTCCGAGAA
This sequence comes from Pentalonia nigronervosa, assembly GCA_014851325.1. Lineage (NCBI taxonomy): Eukaryota > Metazoa > Arthropoda > Insecta > Hemiptera > Aphididae > Pentalonia > Pentalonia nigronervosa. The sequence goes on along the minus strand of JACXSJ010000533.1, from coordinate 75,561 downwards.
AAAATATCTATCAATATTTTATCTGCACTGCGGACTTCATTCTTAAAATGTATATGCATTTTGAATAAAAAGTCACAATATTTTAAACATGTTATATCAGTTACTTTTTAGTTATAAACTACTGAGGACATAACACTTATTATGCATAGCTTTTGATTCGATATTAAAAATGAACTATAGGTGAACACATCCTATTAAATACAGACAATGCTTGTTCATGATACATAATATTCAAATAAAATTGGTTATGATTTTACTCCATATAAAATTATTTCAAAATGTTTACAACTGTCTAGTTTTTAAGTTTAAATGCAATGAATTACACGCTAAAATTTAAGTATTATAAATCATTATTATTTCTAATATATCAAACAGACATTGCAATTAAATAAAACCACGAAAAAAAATGCGATTAAACAACAGTATCGAAATAGAAGATTAAACAAAAATCAAAGTTTGTCATTATCTCAGATGGGAACATAAGTAAAGGAAACATTTGTAAAGGAAATATTAATTCTGTTGATGAGCCTAAATGTAGAACGACACTCCCGAAAATATAATTCAACTGTAAAATGTTTATATGAGTATCAAAATTAAATTTTACTTAAGGCGTTTGAATACTATTATAATAATTAAAATGCGTGTATTATTAAAATATCAACCAATGGTGTATTCTTAATAAATGCTGAACTGTAAATTAAAATTGTTACATCTTGGTTTCAGTGAACAATTATTCGTCGAACGATAAATTGCAAAAAAAAAATCTGAAGATTTCGTTAAAAAATTCTACTTAACATCAAAGTCTTATTAAAATGTAAGAACTTGGAGAAATTTCCTTTTAAATTAATTTATCAAGGATGCAGTATAAATTATTATATAAATGACGCTCGGTTAGAGATTCCTTTCTTTGCTAGGTATACTTGCTTTTCTCGTCATCGATTATATATTCACTAACTAATTTTATATTTCAATGTAAATACTACCGCTTTCGGTATATTTCCATTTTGAGGAAATCACAGTTGAGAGAAAACCTGACCACGAATATTACAATTTATTTTTAATTTTATGAAATTATTTACCCAAGTCAATAAGTAAACTTTTCTTTTCGAAGAACAGATTTTTTTTTAAATTCTAAACAAAAATATTAAAATTATATAAATTATATAGATATATTGTATAATTTGTACGATACCTTATGTGTACTCTATTATAACTGATTATAAAAAATAATTTATAATGATCAATAAATAAACATAGAGTAGTAAGTTCAAAGTGCGTCAACAAAATAAAGGAGAATTTGATTTGTAATTTTATATGTATTTTAATATATTTTTTTAGTGATTTTATATACTAATTACATTTAATAATATTATAACTAACTAAAAACTTCTATTTTGATGGTAACAATTAATTATCAACATGAAAATTGCAGGGTTTAATACGAAAAAATATAGTACACATATTAATTGTTAAATTTTATAACATTTTTATGTATCTCAACCATTACAATCCGTTACTTTCATTAATCAATTGACGTCAGTCAAAATATCGCACTGCAGTAATTTAACACTAAATTAAAAAAAAAATCGACATAGGTAACAAATAAGACTGTATGCAAATATGTAACTTTGCAGGGCATATGCTATTGGATTTATCGATGTACATAATTTGAAGTTTCCAACAAATGTTATTATGTATTGCGTGTATATACCTACTTTGATTAAATTAGATGGAATACTAAAAATATTTCGATATTTATCGCTAGAAACAACGAAATTACGAATTTGATTAATAATCGAATATTGCAGCGAACCAAACGAACTATGAATTCACAAGACTTTATTATAGAGATTAATGCATTGTGGACAAGTAATAGGTACCACTACAATTTGGCAATTTGTGGCTGGGAAAAAATTAACAAACATAAAATACGGTACTATATCGGTGTACTATTATTATACTATTCGCGGAAAAATAAGCATCGGTGTACCTCGCTTAGTGAAATTATTATTCGACCGAGATGGGTAACTTGCCTGTGGCGGATTGGATGTAACACTTGGTATATTTTCGAACGTGGTTCATACTACTGTTTAAACTTTTTTGATATCTCTAAAAACAATTTCTGAAACTTTCGTCAAAATTGGTTGAGTAGTTTTTGATTATAATATAAGCTACAAACATACGGACATTGCCTTTTGTAGTTGTACATTTGAACTGCAAACAACTAATTAAATCATTTTGTTTAAAAAAAATTACGCATGATGCAGGATCGGCTAGTCTACGGCTTCCAATTATTTATTTAAAATTATATTTCTGTTGCTAATGATAACCTTATTAGCTATAAAAATAAAAGAATTATTCGGTTTTAATGAGCCAAAACGAAATTCATATAATATAATCTACCCTATAGCACCCGACTTGAAGGGTTATAGAACAAAATCTTTGAGTCTCAAAAAAGATGTGTGCAAAATTTGGGGCTAATTTGTTCGGTAGTTTCCAAGTCCTTAAGCCTCATACAAATATTAATTTTTATATATCCAAATAGATTAAAATAATTATAAATAATTATTCTCATACTATTATAGATTTTAGTATTATTGTTTTATTTCAAGTTCTTTGTAGTTATTTTTGTCTAGGTTTAAATATAATAATAATATAGTGTGATAAAACATTAAAAACATTTTGGAACGATCCGCATCAGTCTCAATGAAAAAAAACTACTCATAAAACATCCGAAACAATGTAAGTAATACATCATTAAATCAAAATCAAAAATATTTTTAAACTAAATTAATTTCATAAAAATGCGTATAGGTAAGAAGTATTCTACGAGTAATTAATAATAGGCGATGCCCTTTAAGGATTGTTAAACAAAAATAATATAGTATAATAATTAATATAAGTATTTTCATCAAATTATCAATTTTTGGCAAACCGTTCAACATATGTATTCATAGTTTTCATATTATTCACGAAAAACATTAAAACATTGTAGCATATTTAATATTACGGTCATTTAGTGTTAAAACTAAATAATTCTAGTGGAAAATTTATTTTTGTTTTTATCTTTTTTAGAAGACTCATATCTTGACCATGTCCGAGCTAACAGAAATGAAAAATAATAGCATTTTATATTTTATTATTTTTTTATACCACAATAAAAACATTGCTTTTATCCTATAGGATATTATTATATAAGTTATTTAGTTTGAAACAAGGAGCATAAATTCCTTTTTTTTTAAAAAAAATAATTACATTTTATTAAACAATTTTATACAATTTTAATCGATCGTGAAATTGGTTGTGTTGTTATGTAAAATACTTTTGAGTAGTATTAGTCAATTTTTACTAAAACAAGTACGATAATGCATTATGAATTTTGAAAATGAATGGTAATATTCATTCGGAAAAAAGCAATGCAATATTTCTGGGAAATGGATATAATATTTCAATTTGAAAACTACATTTATTCGATTTGTATTGAATCGCATAATTCATTAATTCAGTTATTCAGCGTTTAAAAAGAAAACAATATTTCCATTAATCTAAACGTTTCGCTTTAGCTTATGAAAATCATTCATAATTATTATGCATTCTAAAGCTTAAGTTTCTTCTTTCGTTTACTGCTGATTACCTATTCGACGACACACAATTAAATTATAGTCGCTCCAAAAACCAACCCCGCAACTAAGACGAAATCAATTGATCTCATTTTTCCACATAATGACTATTTTAATGTTTATTCTTTTATATTTTTATTTTTTTTTTTTTTTTGATTAAAATTAAATTTTTTTAACACAACACGTTTTTAAAAATACTTACGATAGGTACTCGCTGTTACAATATACATTTGATTCCATTATACATTATTATCTTTTAACTGGACGAATGTCGGCCGAGTAGAGAGACAATCAATTAATATTGGACGTTAGCAGACAACAAACGTAACAAAATAAATAAATAAAAAATATATTAAAATAGGGAATGAAAAGTATAACTCATTTTATCGGTGGCGCCACATAAAAAACAATTGGCGAGAAATCATTACTAAGGGACAGGTTTATTTTTTATTTTATTTTCATTGCTACAAGACTCCAGTGATCTGTATGGCGGGGCAGAGCAAGCAGGCGACTAAATGTCTTAAAATATTTATCGTCCCTTTTTTGGGTGACGCTCTGAGAGGGTCGAGTGATTTATGCGAGCATTGCGTATAATCACGCCTGTAAAACTGCAATTGGTTTTAAAAACGGAACGGTAGCGATGGCAGATAGAAAGAAATGAGACAGGAATACGGTGAATAATAAAAGATAGTATAAATATGTATATTTTACTTGACTAAATTACTCTTCGTAAAATCGGTTGAAATTTTGAACTCGGATTAAAAACAATAAACGGCTTGATTGATTTTGTATTATTTAAAAAAATCTTACAATATCTCGGAAGCTTTTATAGACTTCCATAAAATAAATTAGTTACCATAATTTATTATGCATATTCAGGTTAAATTTATGCATAGTTAAAAAAAAAAATGTCGTTTTAATATTATTGACAGATAGTGTTTTTGTACCAACAATTCGTGTTTTACTTGAGAATTCTGTTGTAAATTTGCGAAAATTGGTGGTAAATTTTCAAACCAAACTAATGTTTAAAACATATATATTTTTTTATGGTGGAAAGTGCATAATATGGTTTTAGCAGATTCTTTAATATCTAGCGAAAAATGGAAACCAATTTTTAGTGAAAAACGTCTACGGCCGTAAATCATTATATTAAATGTTTACCTCGTAATATTATTTATTGGTTTCGTTGAAAAAAAAACAACAATAATTTATGTGATATTTTTCTATTTTATTTATTAAAAATAAATTATTTAATAATAAAATATTATATACCTAAGAATAAATAGTGTTTATAATAATTATTAGCAATTATAATGAATTAACTAGAAAAAGATCATATAATAGGTACTTATTTTATACAGTTTATTTTTTTTTTTTTGTTTACTTAAATAGTAATAGCTTGTAGTGTGTGAGGCGTGTAACCGACTTAAATCACATTGTTTTTACGAAATTAATAAACGACAAAAAGGGCTAATAAATGATAATAATATCAATATAAAATATTATTACCCTATACAATCTGAGTGTGTATCGGACCTAATCGCGATAATTTAATTATACGTCTCGTACGTGCACAGTTTATCACAGAAAAACGACGCCATTGCAAAACGCCCGTTCACGTTTATCCGACGCGGTCACGCGAAAGGAATTCAGTCTCTTATATAATATATTATATAGGTAGCGTATATTATATGAAATTAGTTTTTCGTTGAATAAGTGCGGCAATTTGTTTCCGGGAGCCTCCCTGCTACTCTTTTATATATATGTATACCTACTACACCTACCTAGGTACGCGGATTTGGTCAGGGAATCGCCGAGTTTCGTGGGTTTTTATTTTTCTCGATTACTCGTAGACTTATATATATATATATATTATATACTTAGGAGGTTTTTCGTTAAATTTTTAATCACTCGGAGCGGCGTTTGGGGCCCGATCGTCGTAAAAACGGCTTTCGTGAGAACCCGCACGCGTCGGACGTGACGAAAAAGCGAGATTCACCGTTCTTCCACTATAATAGTAACTAGAGTCTAAATCATGTGCACTGGGGACGTAGAAAAATCATACTAATAACTCCTATCCAAACTTGGACGCTTTGTAAGGTTCACAAGATTAAACCGTTTAGTATTTGAAAGAAAAATTCTGAAGTCAATTTTTGACGGGGATGCGTATAAAGCAGATGAGCGAGTGGAGGGTCAGAAATAATGTTGACATTATGGAGCTTTATCAGAAACCCGATAAAGTAGATGATATAAGAAAGACGCGGCTCTCTAGGAACAACCACGTGTGGTGGAAATAAGATTGGATTATACACATAGTAAGGTAGAAGGTGAAAAACCAATACGACGAACAAGTCAAGGTTGGAAGACCAGATTACAAATTACTTAGAGCTGGACGAACCGGGCTTAGATTGGCGAGTCTTAGCCATGGGTATAAAGGCACATGGTATTTGCTTGCCAGTATGTTCTTGAAGGCCCACAATTACAAAGAAGAAGAAGATTCTATATTCCATAATTCTTTTTATATCATTATACATATACGTTAATATACGACGTATTTATTATCATTATCTATTACGTCCATATAATATATAGAATGATTCACCAATTGTGCTCACCCTCTTTTTCACTAATAATAAAGTATTCAAAATCCTATTTCGGGAATTTTTAAATATACTCTTGAATTTCATATTTTAGAATTTTTAGGATTTTTTTCTGTACAGACTTCTGTTTTTTTTAAATAAGTACCCCTCTTTTCTACTTTAAATTATTTAGTGGATATTTTACGGTAAAAAGAGGAGGGGGTTATCATTTGAAAAAACACAAGTTTGTATTACCACAAAACGCTTCTTAAGTAAGCAATACAAACAATTTCAAAAATTTGAAAATATGGTTTTTATGTTTATTTAAAAATTCAAAAATCATAATATTAATAAAGGAAAAAATGGGGGTAAGCATGCTTGGTGGATCACCCTGTATTTATAATATACATATACATATACACATAACTTTAACAACCAAATTTTTTTCAAAGACTTTTGTCTGAATAAATTCTGATTCACCACTTATCGATTTAATTTAAATGAGTTTGTTGTGTACTAGATAAATCATCTAACACGTTTACAGCATAAAGTATTGCGGTGTCAACTGCGTAAGTGTATTAGTTTTTTTTTAGGTATACCTATATTTGCCATATAAATATTTAATGTAATTCTGAAGAAAAGTCACTTCCTTGGGGTATATAACCTTTAATGAAGAAGTATGACGAATAGAGGTTCCTATTTTGGACACATCGTAAAATCGGTTTTTCAAGATAATGAACGAATAATATAACAATAATAAGATGACGGTGGATATAGTTCAAAGAGCAGTCGTCATTCAATCAAAGCCTGTGCTACGTCCAAAAACACCTGGACAAAATTATTCTCTTTAAAAGGAAAATGTGATATTTGGCTGGTTAAGTATATGCATTTGATGCATAGTAAAATATTTAGCTCTGATGCCAAATTTAAAGTTGGGCATTATGTTCACCTACCTATTGGTTTAATTTTTTTTGAACTTAGCACTGACCTACTCTGGTGAGATAATATTTTATACCCGAGTATTTATTAATTAATAAATACACTATATTTGAGTCTAAAATATGGATAATACAAAAAAAAAAATCCAATTTTAATGCGGTTGAATCGTCTAGTCCAAAGTGTTGCACTATCGTTAATCGGAAAACTGCTCGAGGACGACAATGCAAACACATGCGTACGATGATATAAGTTCCCGAGAAAAGTTTTTTCACTTAATCTCTATGCACACACACACACACACACACGCGCGCAATATGCATGACTAGATACATGAAACGTTTATAGTTTACACTGTCGCCGCAAACTCATCTCGATAACATCGTGTCGCGAGAGCAAAAAACGACAACGTCATATCCGGTAGAGCGGTGTTTATTTTAAATAGTTTAATATATATTACGTAATGAGTAATTATTATTGAAGTTCGGTCAGATTATTTCGTGAATTTCTCACGGGCCCGAAGTACACTTTTTTTTATTAGTTAATGTACTCGACGTGTCTCCAAAAAAAAAAAAAAAATAAGGAAAAAACCAGTGGACAGCCGTCGACATTAATTCGTTGTGAGTCATAATCTCATCCGCTGATACATCATCAATATTACACTTACATTTCGGGTACGATCAGTAGATAAATATTAATTTACACGATGTCCAATTTTTTTTTTTATTTTAAACAGGACATAAACTTTCAAAATTTCGATCACGAGTAATTACGACTATCCAAATGAAAACTTTCTTAAGCGTAATTCCGCACGGATTTATTAAACACAACTTTGTGTTTTTTTATTTTTATAATTGATAACTAAAAAATAAAAACATCAAAATAATCAATTTTATCCTTTGTTTTGGGGAGTAATGATTGTTTTGATTAGATGCCTCAAGTTTTAATGCGCCTACATCACAGCAAACCGGAATCAATACAAAATAGATAGTTACACAAATGGTCTATACCTTCTTACAACAAGATATATTATTTCCAAATGGATGAAACGTTTGACGAGATGCGTATAAATTATATAAGTACCGATCTAATTGCGTACACCGTCCGACCGTCGTAGTAAATTCTACCTGCGCGTCTGAGCAATGTAACTAGCAAATTACGGGAAAACAATTTCGGATTTCCTATACTATTTTCGACGGCGAAGTACCATAAAGCGGACTCGTAATTCGAAGTAAAAATAACTTAATTATTCCTCAATAAAGATCCGGGTAGCGGACTGTACAATAATTGAGGTGGATATAGTTCATTCACGTCCTCGTTATTATTACGTGTACCCACGCACAGTGTTTACAGACTTTCGTCGTGACTTTAATGTACCTACTTTTTTAATACGTTAGACATAATTGCCGCTCAATAATTAATTTTTAATTAACTGAAATCGCATTGGTCGTGTAAGACTTAATTATTGTGTGATAGGTATTTCATTTCACAGACGAGTTTTGAATTTTATAGTGCACTTTACATTATACTCGTACGAAACACGGACGAAAAGATAATTTCCTGGTTGTAAAAGCAAAGTATTACTAAAAATAAATAGTCGTTATTCGTTTAAATTTCTATGTATTAAATTGCATTAGATAAACGATTATTGAACTGTATATAGTTATGATTATAGCTTAGAATGTTCAGATTCGCATATAGTTTACCCTGGACTATATTTTCGGGATATACGAGCAATATAAATAACAAATTCTTATAATAATAAATCTAAAAGAAAATAGACACACAATTTCTTTACTTAAAAATTAGTAAAACACTTCAATTCCATTTCAGCTAATATTATTATAATAAATTCGATGTTTGTATTACAAATTTATTACAGATATTATATTATAGTAGATAGTAAAAGTTCGTTGTATAATACTATAAATATAGAACAGCTGCGGGATTTTAATTATCAATTAATAAAAAGTAACAAACAATAATTAATCTATTTACACTGATCAGGGGGATTTCCAAAGTTTGCTTATTATCCACTTCATTAAAAAGCGAAACAGACATATGTTGTAATTTGTTGAAATTGAAGATGTTTAATCGTAATAAATAACATTATCACACGACACCAATTTACTTTATATTATTAGACACATTTATAACCATTTAATTGTTATAAATAACCGAAAACAAAAAAAAAATTGTTTGCCCGAACTGAATATTCAAATTCGTAAAATTAGCAGGTAAACGAATAAAGAGACCGAGTTGTATGGTTGTTTTATGGAATATTCATTACTGATTTACAAGAATATTAACCGATTGTACCTAAAGAACAGTCTTACAATTTACAACATAATTATGTGTTTGAAACCCTCGGTTCCTACCGTGTCGCTTTACAAAGGACTTGCAATGTCTTATAATTACGCCATTGGTTGTGCACGCAATCAAGTTGTCTGCAAGTATGTACTTCAAATATAAGATGCTATTAAAATGTACACTCGTCGTTCATCATAATAATCCATTGTAAGAGTTTTAACTTTTAAGTATCAGTTCGTTTCTGAAAGCAGTACGTATATAGGAAAAACCGCAGTGTATTTTTATGAGAAATGAGTATATTAGTTATGTGTCTGAGATTTGAAACGTGAGATAACATCGATATGTTTTCATACTGTACAATTTTTAAATCAAGAATAACTACGAATTCAGTCATTTCAATTAATTAATTAAATTAATTTTCAGAAACTTCAAAAAATGCAATCTTTTATACAATGTTATACAATGAGTTTTGTTATTGATTTGAAAATTCGTCAGCTAAAAATAATTCCGTGAATATAACTTCTTATTAAAAAAAAAAAATGTTTTTTTTTTTTTTTAACTCGATTGAATTGAATGTGTTTATTTATTTTTTTTTTTGAATAAAACACCATAATAGCACCGTACACGTTGAGTGCTAATTCGCAGAAACCTATACGTTGAAAAGTGAAGACGTATATTTCACTTCTATTTAGTACCTTGTATATGACAGCATAATAATGTACTGAAAAATTGTATTTTTTATTTCAAGTCTATAAAATATGAAATAATATCGAGTCGTTTATGATAACAACATAAGTACTGTATATGTATGATTTTTATAATTCCATAAACATGTTATAGGTGCTATGATATTTAAATGTATAATGGTTATTCACATATGTATATTACAATTGTAGGGTTACATTAATTAAGATATTTAGATTCTTGACGTGTGTGTTTTATTCTTAAAATTTGTTTTTGCATCTGTCATCAAATTTTGGAGAATAGTAGATACAATTGTAAAAATGCTTCGACTTTCAACTTTTGGGGATGGTTTCTTATAGAAAATTGGATTTAGTTTGTATTTTGGAAGGTCAAAAGCCAAAAGTTTTCGTTACTTTTTAAAATACAAGTAAATAATTATGTAAAAATAAGAGTTTTTAGCAAAATCGATCTTGATTTTAGTCGTATATCATAATTCAAAAATTAATAATTGTCTAGACTGACTTGAAATGTTCACCAGATATTCATATCAGTATTTATTAGTATTAATTAAATATTTTAAATCGTTTTGTGCTAACTATAGATAGGTATTTGAAACTTTCGAATTAGTTTTATTTTGAATTATGCTTGATATAAATTTACGAATAAAAAAATTAATTCAATAGAATCATAGAAAAATTAATTACTAATAGAAACAAAAATAAATAATTAAATATCCCTTGAAATATCCATTGACTGATCGTCTCCGCTCAACATCGTTTTATTATGCGATGATTTTCATTATAGTTTAATTCAAATTTAACACTCCTATTACAGTGACTTACTTGATGACGACGTACACTCAATACCAATTATACAACAGAGCGATTTTCCCGGTTTTTTATGATTTATTATACTATTGAAATTATTATAAAAATTAAAAATTGTATTAGAATGTGTAAGATTTGTATTATAAAATGCATAATAAACCGTTCGTTAAATCTCATTCGTAAAAATCGTATTGCATTATGGAAAAGTGTATAGAGTATAGCAGAACTTTAAGCGTACGTGAGATGAAATTTTATTATACGAACACGTTGTATATGTTTTTATAAGATTTTTTAAATGTGCAACGCATTTGAGGAGAAATGAATTTTAAAGTCAATTTGGGATGCACGGATATGGCCAGGAAAGTGCGTTTAAGAAAGTAAGCATTATTGAACTTATGAATAATAAGTGTTTCAAACGTGATTCTGACGTTAAAGCTCTTTTGGTTATTCGTAATATGCCAATACCTTTTTCATTCTTAATCATCCACGTAGAAAATGGAAACCGCATAAATCAATTGTCAAATTGAATAAGAGATTTCAATTTAAAGCATTCTGCATTGAATTTATATATTTTAAATTTCTCAAAATATCGTGTATACCTGCTGCTCGGTCATTTTAATTAGAGCCTTTTGCAGATTTATCTTTTCTGTGAGTCGTGTCAGAAAAAACTAATCAATAATTAAAATAGATGCGATGTTTTACGAAGATAAGAAAAATACAATACCCGAAACATTGAAAACGTGTGTTTACAACATTTATTTCATTATTTCACGCAGCGGGGGACAAGCAAGTGCAGTTCATTATTATATTTTAATTTATATAATATAAAACGTGGAAATACATAATCAGGAATAATTGATTGATGGCATAAGCCTACGCACAATACAATGTTTAGAGCACAATATGTTCTAATTAGTAATTTCAACTATTCAATAGTTACATGAAAAATTAACATTTTTTAAATCATTTCAGAAATTTTAAATTAGACAGAGGGCGCTATTTGAAGTCGTCTTAGAACATAATATTTTACTTGAAGTTCGATACCGAAGGTTAGGAAATCGCGAGTGTTGACTTGAACTACATTTAATTATATATTTTGCAATAAATCCGCGGGAACGTCAATATATCTATTCAAAAGTTTATACACAAAATGCACATAAATAAAATTACGTCTCTAGAGTTCAACGAGACCATCACACATATTACACTGGCGCTCAACTTCGGAAATAATACGACCAGCCAAATGATTGTATAAGCAATATTATAATAAGTAATTTTCGATTAGCCTTGCGCCCATTACTGTCAATGATTCCACAAGACTGATCCGAGTTCGTGTCCAGACCGAACCAACGCGTAGGACAGAATTGTTAATCAATGAAAAATAGTTATTAGACAATGCAATAATAAAGTACGGGACAATTGGGTGATTTTTTTTTCTATAATATCGACACACAACATTACAGTATCATCCTTACCGCGAACTAAATGAATTCTTAAATAATATATAAAGCACTTATATCAACTATAATACGTCGTGCATTATATACATACAGACCGCAGAGTCATCAATTTAATCTAAGAAGTTTATACCTACCTACGCGAGTGCTAAGATTATATTCTGACATTTAAGTTTATCGCTTGATAAAAAATGGTAAATCACCATTAATTGTATTTGTCATTTCATCGTTCGCATTACCTGTGTTATTTGTACTCGGACGATAAATATATTTTTTTCGATTAAAAATAAATGAATTGCTTATCAACGTTGATCGGATACTATTGTGCCTTCTAACGTTACCTATTCACCGTATTTTACTCTATCGGTACACGCAATATTGAGCATATTATTCTGTGCCCATTAAACCCACGCAAGTATGAATATAATTTTGACTTTGCAAACGTGTCGAAAAGAAAAAAAAACGTAAGACGACATGTTAAACGGAAGTAACAAATCGAAAGTGTAAAATTATTATCATGGGTCGTGTGATGTAGTGTGTTTAATAATAATATGATGTGTCATTTTGCTGTGAGCCACGACGGTTAAAATACTGTTCTGTCATCTTGAGTTTTAATAATAATATTTATTTAACGGAAATAATTTTCAATTACAAATAATACATACAATATAGCAACAATAAATGGATAATACAAATAATAATAGTGGTAATAATAATAATAATAATATTGAATAGGTTTATGGAAGAATATATAATTATTAAATCATTCTTAAAACATACATCATAAATGCCGATAAGGTTTTATCAAAAAAATCAAGATTTTTCATTGAATTTCCAGCAGACATTAATATAATTGATGGTGAATTTAACATATTAGTAGATAACGTAGTTAATAAATCACATAGTACGTTGTCGCGATTGATAAAATGCTTTTTGCGTGTCTTGGTGTGGCGCGGTCGTACGCTCGACTGCGGAAACGCTCTGAGTGTACGTACCGGCCGGTGTTGCTAGTTCCCGGATGGGTGACCACCCGGGTTTATAGCAACAAATACTTGCCACACATACAAAAAACGTGTTATAACCAACCGTATCTCACTCTACAATAAACCTACTATAAAAACCAACAAACAGCTAATAGCCCCATAGTTGCTGGGCTTAAGATCAATAAAAAAAAAAATAAAAAAATAAAAATGATTTTTGCTTTTTAAAATTAAATATCGATAAATACATTTTTGCTTGGTCAAAAAGCTTAAAAATTTAATACAAATTTCCTCATATTCTTTTTTCACTCGACTTTATAAAATAAGAGTTATTCGTAAAATATAATAATATTAAATATTATGTATAATAATCGTGTATTATGCAACTGGCATATGGCAATAGCACGCGTGTTACCTTAATCCTATATGAATATAATTTAAATATAATTTTGTGTGTTGCGAATGCGGGATTTTGATATATTTCTTGTCAAATGTCGTAAGAAAAACTTAATTTTTAGTTTTTGTTAAATCGTTTTTTTTTTTTTTTATTAAATAACAAGTAACTAGTATATTATAATTCTAATTCAATTTGATGGTTGATTTTTATAGACATTTTAAGTTCAAATTTGAACAAAATTAGGTATTTAAATAAAGAATAACAATATTAGTTATTTTGTTGTAATTTAAAAATATTTTTCGTAGATGCTTGAGACTTTTAAAATATATTATTATATTTTATACACTCAATAACATTTTCAAATGCAATGTTTTCTGCAAAAATTAATTCAACCCACTGTATTATTTAATAGTTAAATTAATTATTTTAATAGCAATAATATCATAAAATGCACTTAGTTATGTTGGCTGACTCGATGTGTTTTTGCTCAGAATCGTTTTTCGTATACAATGATTTTATATCATAGAATTTAATTTTAACACATATATTACAGTAACCCCACTCGACGCCCACTGCACAGCATAGTGGTACCCACTTTGCGATCTTTTTTTATTATGATTGATAGTTTTTTTTTTTTTTTTTTAATTTTACGTGTGTGTACCTAACTATTATCATCACTGATATATTTGGAAGTAAAGTCGTTTGAACCACTGAAAATAAAACACCGTATGTTACCAATATAATATCATCTATTTAATTTATTTCGTTCAAAAACATAATAGACCGTGCCAATTTTTTCGTTTACCCACATCACGATAGCGATTGATTTGTCATGAACAACCCACACGACAGCACTAATCACTCCACTCTCCGGCAACCAGTATACCGGGGTAATAGTAAATCGAAAACAACGCGTTTCCCGTGGCGGACCAGGAAAATTATGCATGAGGTGTGGGAGTAGACCAAACAAATGGACACACTAATGAACATAATAATATAGTTATTATATATATATATATTGCATGTCTATTCCTCGTGTTGATAATCGAAATGTAAACTGTTTAGTGTATAGTGACAGTGTTATACTTAGTATATTTTACTGTATTATACGATATTGATTTGTTGGTGAAGTAAACGGCATGTTTATCGTCTCAAACCTATTTCGTGGGCACACAAATTATTTGAAAAACGAAAAACTGAGATTACGGAACATTATACATAATAGGTACTAGATGATTCCGCACGGCGTTGCCAGTGACAAATTAAAATATAATGCGAGTGGATTTACCCTGTCTTGAACTGCTGTTTTTAACACTGTAAATTTGGATGGTTTCGACCAAATATAAA
Organism: Pentalonia nigronervosa; assembly: GCA_014851325.1. Classification (NCBI taxonomy): domain Eukaryota; kingdom Metazoa; phylum Arthropoda; class Insecta; order Hemiptera; family Aphididae; genus Pentalonia; species Pentalonia nigronervosa. The sequence goes on along the minus strand of JACXSJ010000533.1, from coordinate 60,424 downwards.
ACTATATACCTACGTTTATATAATGACTTACGATTTTATTTGATGTAACCGATGTAAAGAGAAAAAAATATTCATTTTTCGTTAGCCAACAAAATACCTCTGCAGTGTTAAAGCCAATCTTTAAAACGCAAAATTAAAAAAATTTGCCTTCGAGGTGCACGTTTTCGGCTATACGATTATTACCTACTTGCCAAATTTCAAGGCCACCAGTGGGCATACCTACACGATTGACTTGACTCCGTATTGCTCACTCGCACAAACATTGCTCGCTTTTAGAAGATTATTAATAGGTGTGTTGCGGAAAATGACGGTTATCCATCCGTCTCAACAGATGGAAACGGCGCGTTTTTCCGCGGGATTGTCTGAAAAAGGCATATACATACTAATATATTATTATCACGGTATACCGAACGAAAAGCCACGTGTATACATCTGCGAGGTGCACGCGTGTACAACAACAACACGTATATGTATATGTACTTGCACATTATATAAGGTCTAATAGGATAAAATCAATCTCGCCCGTAAACCGGAAATAGCCTCGGCGGAACGGCGGAGATTTTGTTCGTCATAACAACGAGAATAAAGAAGATATAGACGGGGCCATAACACTTTATCACCAGGTCCAAAGGCCGAGAGAGAGGCGTGGGACCGTAATATTGTTATTGTCTCCCGTGTTCGGGGGGGTTAGGTCGAATCATCCCTATATTTTATCATACGAGTTCGACCCGACGACCCCATGTGCAGCGCACCACTCTATCGTGCTGCTGTTATTCCTCCGACGCGCCCGTTTGCGAGGCCGTGTCTTTATTATTACTATTATATATATATATATATATATATTATTGTTATGTATGTACACGTGAATCTGCACCAGCAGCGGCGGCGGCGCCCTCCCTCCGAGGCAGACAAAACGCTTGTAATTTATCGCGAATCGCGTTCGCTGGGTTTGGGTAAATCACACATCGGTTACCGCACACCGATCGGTTGATGGAATTTCTGTGCATGCGTCGTGATTTAAGACTAGAGAGCAACGCTGCTGAAAAGTCAGTTATTTGAATTCAAAATCGTCCAGCTGCAGTAGGACCGGTCCCTATAGCACAGCACTCACGTTCGTATTGTATAGGCGTAATATTGTAACGTTTACGTGGAATGTGTTTAGGCGGTACATCACATGCAGTGGCACAGCAGAGGGACATTCTCGGGTTTTTTTTTTACTGTTAATTTCCAATATGTTAAAATCAGCGGTTCGCAAACTTTTTCAGCCACAAAAATTTTTTTTTTTTTTTGAGCAGTTGAGCCCCTAAAAATATTTTATGTCAAGTTTTATCTACCTGTGATCTACATAATGCATATTACACAGGATATTTATGGTGAAACGAACGGAGTCCTCAAGAAACTAAGGCACAGTTTGAGAACCCCTGCCATAGACAAATTTTAGTTTAAAATAAGGTTTACTAAAACTAAAAAAATTACTATCGTTTAAAAACATAGAAATAAATGCTTATAATAGCGATTGTACAAACAGTCGCCATAAAATAGAAAGTGGCGAAAAAAACGAATTTCAACTCTTTTGTGTTAGGAAATATTGTATCGTTTTTAGATACTCAACTTGAACTCTAAAGCTCCAATGAAACGTTTTCACATTTTTAGCATTATTTTTTTACATTGTTTTTAATATTACACCGGTAATACTGTCTATAAAACAAGGAACCTAAATTAATTGTGTCTACCAGTTTAAATTCTGGTTTACAATGTAATATCCCAGTAAATATAATGCTTAAAACTATACAATTCTGGAACTTTATTGTCAGCGATGCAAATTATTTTCTAAATATGAAATCCGTATTTAAGCTTTATATTCACCGTACAGTGTTTTGCACTCGCCTTGTAATGTCGTAACAATCGACACTTGGCCGTACAATAATTTATAGGTATACTGCACGTTTAATGATAATTTATTATTTGATTTGGCTGAGTCTTAGGTCACCAGTTTACATGTCTATAATGTCTACATGTCAAATTTCTTTCTACTTTGCAGTTCAACGATTCGTGCACATTTATTTGTACAGCATAATTCGCCGATTCGTTTATACACATAGGTAATACCGCGAACTCGGTATAAACTTCTGTATTTCACCCTGTGCCACGAGACATGATTTTGTAAATTTTACGATAAAATATACTGTCGAGGGGTGGGTTGGCCATTTTATTCCTGAATACAACTTAAAAACTACTTTAGCGATACCCCCGAAGAATACAAATTTTTTCAACTATTCGGGCACGTGTGTAGGCAATAACTATTGCACTATACACCACAAAACATATATTTCAATATTTCAGAGTCAGTAAGTGTAAGTTGTAACATATTTTGTTGTCGAACTTTCAATATAAAACGAACCGTAAAAATAAAAGTGAAAATCGATTTATTTTTATTATTATCAATATAAAAATGATTGACAACGACACGAAAAAAAACGCCACCGTTAATTTAAAAAAGAAAATGTGTTCGGTAATTATTTTTAAAGCCGAAATCGAAATACGAGGTAATGCATACAATATTATCAATGTTTTAAAATCAAAGAGCATTATTGTTTCCCTTTCAGAATGACGTGCATATGACACTGTTTGAATTATTTAAATGTGTTACACAATGCGTCGCGAGACACTGACGTACGAAAATGAAAAACGGGCAGAAGGCTGCGCTCAAAATTCAGTAAAACATTAATTAAACATTAACGTAAACGTGTTTATCTTTGACGCGCGAAAAATAATAAGCATCAATCAACAACCGTAAAAATAATATTATAACAGGTAGAATATTATACCATCCCTTGGCATGACGTTCGACGAAGACACGGCGAAGCTTGTACACGAAAACATAATTTTATAATTGGCGTGGGCGCACGTGATTTCCTCTAGTCATGACTTAAAAATATATATTTCGTGTTTTTTGAAAATGTTTGTGTGTTCGATAATTTTTTTTTTTTTTTTTTTATATAAATCAAAAATCGATCGCACAATATTTTCTATCGAATAAAACCGTATTGGCGTGCCGTAATATAATGTTTTTCGACATGGCCAATGTAGGACGGACAGCGCTCTACGTAGGTCGGACATAATAATATTACTATTATATCGCTATCGGTGGTTACGAATAATTCCAATTAAATATAATTTGTACTCCACGCGGAAAAGACGACTGCCGTCATCGTCGTGTATAAAATATTATTCTCTTGGGAGAACCGTAACCGTTATTATAATATTATATATTAATAAAAGGCAATGTTTGAGCGCGCGTGTAATCGATCCACGGCCAAATTTTGGTTCATAACCTCTACCCAACGATGTGCACCTAGAAACCAAATTTTTAAATTTTTGTATTTTAAAGGGGCGCGCTCACACAGGAATTTGTTGTCTCACGAAAAACGAATAATATTTTGTTGTCTGTATAGGGTTGCCATTGATGGTTACTGCAAAAAATAAAATAGTTGCTATGATTATTTGATTTAATTTTAGACTTAAATTGAATACACTTCGGTAAAATTTACTCAAAACGACTGTGTTAATAAAAAAAATATGTTTAGCTTACCGATAAATGAGTAAATCTACTGGCATTATTTAATTTGTCACGGCGACCGACGACGTCTGGATCAGCTAGTATTCGACATCATTATAGACTATACAATATTTCGTTATTCGTGTTAAAACGTGTTCAAGCGGCAGATCGTGTTGTGCGAACGACTTAGGTACACAGCAACATATGGATGATTAGGTTGATCAATTTCTATTTTTTTTACGAAACATCATTATGACTTATTCATTTATATAACACTGATTGATGATGTTTTTCCTTCACATTTGAACGGTGTATATGTTACACCGAATTTATGAAATTGCCGATCACATGAAATCAGCAATGCTGTTACCGATAACATGAAATCGGCAACTTGGCTACTAAATTCACGAAATCGGCAATTTTTGATTGCTAATTTTATGAACTAGGCAGATTTTTTTCTGTCGATTGCACGAATTCGGTACGTAACACATTATTATGGCATAATTACAAATAGTGGTACCTATACGAATAACCAATAATTGCACGCGTGTTCATTAGAATTACCAAACCATTATCTTTATCATTTATGACGATATAAGCACGTACAAACTTTTTATCTTAGTTACTAAGGCATTTTTATTGCTTTGGTAAAATAATTTACTAACGACAAACATTAAAAGAAATCACTGAAGTCCCATTGTTAATAAGCTACATTAAGTGTCAAAGACTCAAGTGGTTCGATCATACTATGCAAAAAGTAGAAACCATTAGTACGAGAGCAACAATTGAATGGCAACTGGCGGGGAAAATACCAAGAGGAAGGCCTAGAAAGCGTTGGATGGATGGAATAAGAAAGGATTTGGAAACACTCGAAGTGACGGATTGAGAAGACAGTTCAGGATCGTGATGATTGGAGAACGGTGACGATGGCGGCCAAAATTCTTACAGAATTGTAAAGCCAAGAAGAAGAAGAAGAAGAAGAACGACAAATATTACCTACGTGATCAGTGTTCGGTCATTCGTTTCGTCTGGGGAAATGGCTAACAGTGAGTAAAGTGCAGACGGTTCGATAAATGCGTTTATGTTGCAATATTAGTAATTTAATCATTAATTACTTATTCAATTTATTAACTATAGACTTTGAATGGTTAGCAGAACGAAATACCAAAACTGTAAAAATTTTAACTGATGGCGCTTCTATAAATAAAAATAGGCGGTATTATCATGCCAGAGAGAAATTTGATTTAATCAAATTATTGGAGAATATAATGACAGGGACGCTGGAAGAGGATATGTTGGACATGCATTTTGATTCATTTACTACATCTACTACAATATCTTCTCCTACCAATTTAGAATATCGGAACGATGAAGACATAGAATTACATACACTTATACACTTAATTAATACTCAATAATGAAGTGAGTATAATTAAGTGTATAAGGGATTGTTTTTTTTAATTTATTTATAAACCAATTTTAATTTAATATTTACCTAATAATGATTTAAAAATCTTTTCTAATATGTAGGGTTAGGTGAGGTAAGTGCGTTTTTGACTAATAAATTAAGTTACTAAGATAAGAAGCTAAAAATTAATTTTAAGATTATTAACAATGGTAATATACAATATGATACAATATAATTAAATAATTTTTATAGACAAATGGTTTAGAGGGTACGCAGGATACAGCATGCTCGCTACATATTACACCAGAAAATGGAGTGCAGTAGAAACTCGATAATTTAATAAAGATTACACGAGACATTTTGGAGATTGAAAGTGACACCGACGAAATAAATCGGGTTTTCTTAAATTAATTAGGTATGAATTATTTTTTTATGTGGAACATTGAAGAGGTAGTTTACGATCATCTAGCTCTAATACGATGCAACATTGCTGCACAAAATTTAAAATGTCGAGTGAACAGGATGGTAAGCGGGGATAAAGGCATCCTCCCTCACATAAAAGTTGATGACAATGTTCTTGTATCAATCCCGTCGGTGGATTGATGGCGAGAAGATGCAGCCAACCTCCTTTCAGTTATAATAGAAGAAAAAGATGGAAAATTTCGTGTCGCGACATAAGAAGGGATTCTGAGACATGGCTAGAGCGGAACAGTTTGGCTGCTACAATGTACTGTTCCCCAACGACTTCAGACGTTTAACCATACGAATATTCTTTAAAGGGAACTCGTTCGATTAGGGTCAGTTGGGACCGGACAAGGATATCGACGTTGTACCTGCCGTACGAGTTGCACATAAAAAAAGTGCATATGTAGGAAAAATGACAAAAATGTAATTCGGCGTACCACCCCTGCCGTAGTTACCAAAACGTATAAATATATAAACTAAAAACCTAATATATATTTTTACAACTTTTGATTTTTTTTTTTTTGTACACATAATTTATTATTACAATTAGATTTTATTATATTTTCAGTGTTTTATGTAAGATCGTGAATATAACATATTCATTTATATTGAATTAAGTGTTATAATTTTTTTTAAGAAGGGTCTTACCGATTTCACGTTGTTGGCAGCAGCGTTGCCGATTTCATGAAATCGGCAATTTCATAAATTCGGCGTAACATATATACAACAATATAATTATATTATATAAATGCTTTAACTCGTATCCTCAGAGTTTCTCGCTCGTGTTTTAAAATGTGTGTTTATTATATAATAGGCGAGGGAGTGAAAAAGCGAAAATCTCTCCGAAATACACCCCTCCCCTCCCGATAACGACAGGAAAACTGTATAATGAACGTCGTCATCTGTGACCGCGTTCCCGGTATGCCGGTCACCGCCTACCGCATCAACCGTCATCCGCGACGAGCGACCGCGACGCCGACGACGCTACGGCGGCACGGACTAAACAATTAGCGCGCTCTCAGCGTACCTCCATCTACTTGCGCGAATGCTTTTAAAACTTTTTGATGTGCGCGCTCGTGTTTACTTAGGTATACGCGGAGCATAAATTTCTGTATAATGCCTTAGTGCCTGCCTACACGTCGTTGGGTGAGGGGGGAAGGGGGCCGAGTAATCCTGAATGTTATGCGTAATATTTATAGTACCTTCCCTAACCGCGTTTCGGGTTGTCGGATAGTGTGAGCCGTAGACACGCCATACCATACAGAGTGGGCCACTATATGTTTTCTCGTTTTACCGCGTTAGACTCACGGAAAATCGGAAAAACACGATGGCTCGCCGTCTATAATATATACAAGTGTGTAACATCGAGATAAAATAATATGAATTTTACGTTAACGCGGTCACATTTATATAATTTTTGCGTAATATATACATGCCCACAATCTATAATAATTGTATAATTTCATAGTAAAACACTGAAGACGTTTGCTTACGCCCTTCATTGCATTGCATCAGTCTGCCAACAGATACTCTATGGCTGCAACACATTGTGGAAAATTGCGGAATCGTGTAGATTTTAACAACCGTGTATTATATACATCGCGATCCCGCAAATTCAGTTTTCATATACCTTATCATACACACATACGTGGTTTTAAATGCAACGTTGCCATATTGAAAAACAAATATACACATATCATTTTGTGCAATAGACAACTCTGCTGTCTTGAAAACGAGACTTTTAGAAAAACACGATTTGCGTTCGTACTTTACTTTGTTTTCTAACTTCAGCTTATATGGTTTCTTTTCTTTTTTTATGATTGGAGATATATTTTTGAATTACAATAGATTTTATAGCACATTTCGCGAGCTTAAATTTAATGCTAAAATATGATGTTTATTTTGTATGATGGCATAATTGTCAATTGTCAAAAGATTCATAATAATTATGAGATTATAGCAATTATTGGTACATCTCACTATATCATTGTCAAAATATTGGCATTTTATTGATTTATAATTTATATTTTGAAATCAATGAGCACAATTATTGATGTAGTTATCTATGATATATACATTTAATCTTATTTTTTTTTTACCAGAGATTCTGAGACGTTTGGCACCACAGACTCATGTCCTGATAAACGATAAAGGCCACACCGTCAACAATATAAGCTAAGAAATTGGTTTTTTTTTTAATGAAACGAGTCAGTAGTTAAAATACACATTTTTGTTGAGTAGGCGTGCGCATACAGTCGTATACTACATTATATATATTATTATATTATTATACTGCTATTACAATTGCTATTTGCTCTATTGTAGAGTATTGTCATATATTTTGTACATAGAAAGCTGCCACTAGACCAGAGCACTTCGCGAAAACCGCTCGTCCGATTTCCGTTACGGGTGGCGTCGCTCGCGTTTCCGACGGAAATTAAACGTTTATGCGTTCACCCTAAACCACTCAGGCTGCACCCTCACCTCGACGACGCCAACGCATCTGTAACGAGATTTGTCCATCGGTCACGCATTTCTGAGGGGGATTTTGGCGAACATCGTCCGGTTTTGTACACTTCTAGACCCCAGAAACCTTTGAAAACTGCGAGGAAAAAAGGTTCGATATTTTTGCCTGTGCGCGATTTTATATCGACATATTGATTCGAATCCAGTAAGTTGGGGGTGGGGGGAGGAGGAGGGGAGGGCTAGATATCTAAACCGCCGAGCGACCACTACATATAAAATATAATATAGGTCGAATTCGCTAAGTAGTTAGTTTAAAATCGTGTTATCGTTAATATATCGTTTATATTATTATTATGTCGACTCATCGGAAAATATTATTATATTCTCTACGAGTTAACAACGGTGATTTTGAAGTTTCTAGTCGTTCGGCCACGGTCTGCGAGATTGCTGAGCAAGGAAACATCAGGAACAAGTCCACAGCGCAATTCGAACACACCATATAATAATAACTATAGACACGCAGCAGCTACTCGTATATACGTATCGACTGAGCGGACTGCGACATTTGTCAGCACGCGACGACTGCAGAATGATAAGAACGCACGCCGTTTGCTGGCGCTCAGGGCGGAGAGATTAAAATATTGTATCACACTGAAAGTATTTCACAAGTCATCAATGCGATTTATACACCGTAGACCTATTATCCGAAATCAGCATTTTGTGATAAAACGTCGCGAGCTTGGCGCCGTTCAACGCGTCTTTTGCGGAATGATAAATACCGATATTAATTTTCTCCTCGCGCTCCTGTTTTTCGGCCTTATCGCCACAACCGTCACGGGGTCGATGTCTGACATGTGCGCGGGTGATACACTTAATTAAGTCCGTACACTTAATTAAATAATTGTAGATATTTGCGTCTGTGGTTCGCTGCAGGACCAGAGAGGTTTGGCGAAAATAATCTGGAAAAGAGATTGGCGCGGTAAATATTATGCTGATAGCAGTTGCAGGTAATATCCCGCTGTGGCCGTGGGTCATCTCGACGAGGTAAACGAATTTATCGACTTAAGTATACGTATAGTCGTAGTCGTCGTCGGTCTCAAAACGACCGTATAACTCCTTTTTTTTTTTTGTTTTATGTGGCTTTTCAAAATGGTATGGGTGACACGAGGTTACGCACGGATTTTATGCAGAAAACTAAACACAAAGACAGTTTTTGTTTTCATCAAAGGTCAGCTGCAACAGTGCACAGTGTTACGATTGTTTTGTACGGTTCAAACAAATTTTTAAATACTAGTGAATAACGAAATGATTCAGAAAAAAAAATGCGTTACTTGTAAATAATTGTATTGATTTGACGGTAAATATTTATTATTTTCCAAAACCTATCATATCATTGTATTAATATTGTAAAACTAAACATTATATCCGTGGCGAACAGCAGTTATATTATAATGATTACACATTCACATTATAGGTATGAATCCGGTACAGCTTCAATCGGTTTGCAGCTTAGTATTATTATGGCACTCGTATGATAATAATATTAATCCACGCGACGCCGGATAAACCAAAAAAACTACACACACATATATACATATATACATATACTCTATAGCGCCATGTTTTCCTATTTAAACAGTTGTATCGCACTTTGGTGGAAATATGGTAAAAAAAAAAAAAAAAATATTATTTTTGTTCTGTGGGAGGTTACAATGATACGACGGCCATAAGCCCGCCAGCGGTACACTGTTCAATATGATTAGTACGACTATAATAATTATCGATTAATATTTTATTGACAATTGATTGCAATATTAAACATTTTATATATATAAAAAAAAAAAAAAAAAAATGATCGAATTCATCATTAATATTTTATACTCAGAAGGGAGTTTTAATATGTTTTATTTTTTTCTGCGTTTCCATTATGTCTGTTGTAGAGAAAAAAAATTATTACCTTCCTCTAGAAAAACTTTACCACTTATACCATACAAACAGGTTTAATAATAATAATAATAATAATAATATTAATATTATTATATTTTATGCACCAATTAGTTTTGTTTAAAAGTAGTGGGCAAGTGTTAATTTGAATTCATTATAGTCCCTCTGCCACCAGTTAAATTCACTTCAACAGTACTATAGCACTTTTAAAGGTATTCAGAATATAATACTTTCCATACCCTTAAAAATGTACGCTTATCACGAGGCATATTATGTATGTTCAGCGACGCCATACAACTAATCGTCGAGACACATGATTTTTACGCAAACGTATGCAGGACATGGGTTTTCTGAAAAAAAAAACAGCTTTGTTAAACTGAAATGATAGACGAACAAGTGGCTAAATTTTATTATTATTATTTTTTTTTTTATATCCATTCAATCGTATTTTGTCAAGTTATATTGAGCGGTTGAAATTAATTTTACATCGTATAAATTATTTACGATACAAATATTAAAAAAATATATATAGGTCATACACGAGACACATAATATGAGCACTCTTCCAATGCAACTCGACAAGTTTAAAATCGATATATTTTTTTTTTCAACTTAACGTCATACAAAAAGATTTAGTGCCAAACAGAATTTTATTTCTATTCATTTTATCGTAAAATCAAAATAAATAACCACCACCAACAAAAAGTACATAAATATGTCGTTTAACTCTATATAAATAATCATTTTGTCGAATTAAATTCGTGTTAAATATAAAAAGTTGCGTGCTACTCGTATAATGTCAAAACATATTCCAATGAAACGGAAATAGCGAAATTTATTACGTTTGGCCGCATACATCGAACAGTAACACGCGGAACAAAGATATTTAAAACGATATAATACTATCATAATATTATAATATGTTTAATGTTAATACAAAATCATATAATTATATTACGAGAAATGGTACAGAGAATAGGTATAATTTACACGACGGTACAATATTAGGTACCTATCTGTTCTAAATTTTCATCGCCACTGTTTATCATTTTTCACGATTTATCAAATCGCGTATTGGCAGATTGCAATTTTATCATTATGTCATATTGCGAACACTCAGTTACAGCATAGGTATAAGAAAAACACACGATGAATGAAACTGAATCTGATTTGTAGGATGCACTTATAAGTTATACCGTACCGCATCATATTTTGTATTGTAAGATATTGTTTTACATTTGATTATTTATTTTACAAAATATATTCTCCGTCCCATTGTCTTACGCTTTTCCGGGTTTGTATTTTTGGCATTTTACCTACAGGCATTGCGCCGCAGTATAATATATTTCTATTTTTGAAAACTTTAGTTTTAAACAATCTCTTAGAATGACTAAGTTTTGCCTAGTAAAATTTTATGAAACTTGCTCAACAGATTTTCCTGTCCAGCATGATTGATTTATGGGCCGTTGTGAAGTTTAACGTATATTATATTCAAAAAAAAAAAGAAACAAAGTAGGTATAACAATTATTACGAGTGGTGTATAACTAAATAATTCAGTTTAATATGTATCTACAACAATTATAGTTGATAACTTATAACTAACAATATTGGCATTAAACATTTATTGTGTTCTAAAAAAAAATCAATAGTTTTCAATTTAGTATAATCCTTAAAAAGAAAAAGAAATTATAATACTTGAAGTCTAAAAACAATTCTAATTTATTTTTATCTTCTTTCAGTTGTAGTTTATACAGAACTACTATACACAATATACATATTTGAAATTAATATATAAAAAAAAAAAAAAAAATACTCTGGAGAATATATTTTGATTGTGCGGAAACTCTATTTTTTATTAATTTATTTATGAGTTATAACCGCATATATTTGAAATATATTTACAAGCTATTTCATATCTTTATAAATATATAACATTTAGGTTTGATACTTTTTATTTAATAGATTGTGTAAACGGTAATATTAACGATCGGTATTAATTTTATTTGGATAGTTTTATATTATGATCTATTTTATTATTTTGTTTCAATGAAAGTTTACAGTGTGAGGTATATTTTATCCGTAAAAGCATTTCGATACTATGTAAAGTTTAATCAACATGTTGAATTTCGTATTTGCAATGCACTCAATCTTTGGTAAATTTAATATTTATTATAATATTTTATAGACTCGCTAACCGGAAATGCAAGAGTACCCTCTATGGCTTGCCCGGCTCGCGTGTTGGACACTTTCTTTCTCACTGAATTCTCGTTGTATTATTTCTCCCTGTCGGCTTAGTAAAAAAGCTTAACTAAAAAAGCCATTAACCTTAGTTATTCAATAACACTGTTAAGTTATTGGTTTTTATATTTTCGTGTGAATGATTATTTAGTATAAAGGTCACTGTGCCCATTATTTACCATACCTACAACAGGAGGTGGATATTATACCGCCGTGAACTATATCAAATGAAACAATACGACTGTATTATGCGAAATGATTTGTTGGGGTTGCAAAGGAATTGTCCCACAACCGTACTGTCCACAGTCCACTTTAATAATGGATACTTAACACTGAAAACAACGAGTAGGTAGTTACTGCGTGTAAAATACACTTTGGGTCGTGCAAATTCGGGGGAATTTAAAAAAAAAAAGCCTAAATAGGGGACTTTTGTTAATAAACTCAAGTGCTTCTTTAAGTTTTGTATACGAAAGAGATTTTGTAAACACAGTGATTTTTTTAAAATTTATTAGCTGTTTTACTTTCGAATACAAAGCCGAAAACAGTAAAACGGTGTACACAATATATTATACAGTAATAACAGTATATGATACTTTTTTGTTTATTATTATTATTCTTAACAATAATAATAAAAGCGTGACATTCAGTGCTCGGTAAACATAACAAGTGACTTTCTTTTTTTTCACTCTTAATTACTCGAGTTTAGTTTAAATACAAACATAGTTATAATCCATCTCTGGTTTAGTGAAAATCGTGCGGTCTCAAAAACGCACACAACTGGTAGTTTTTAGACGTGTTCCTATATATATATATATATTATACTTGTCGGAAATAAATTATGTGGCATTATTTTTGACGGCCTTAGTTTGGAGTTTTGCACGAATGTAAGTGGCCAGTCGAGAACCTTAGACGATTTCCATCTCGAATACTGCAATCATGATTCACACGCATAATATATGATATGAAATGAGAGGTGTCGTCGGCATTCGGTGTCCATTGGCTGGCGTGAATATTGATCATGAAACCCAAGACGTCTAATATTTTTCGATTTTCGTTCAAGTCTAAAAAAATCGATTTTGAATTTGTAACAAATATATAAATTTTGAAAAAAAAATTTCGCATCAAATCATATTTATATTTTAATCTCCCGCATGAAATCGGCTGTTTGAATCGACGAAATATGCCAGACTTCAATATTTTGATAAAATAGGAAAACTGTTTTTTCGTCATTTGTAAATATCATGATAATTTTCTATTGATAGTTGTTAACACGAAAAAAAAAAATACTAAATACATCAATGTAATTAATGAAAGATGAACGAAACGTTTATAATTTTTCCAAAAAATCAATTAATTTTAATAAAATGATACGGAATTACGAAAAAATTGCTTCAACTGTTTCGGTTGTTAACAGTTTTGCACAGTGAACAAAAAATAAATCGAAACTCAGTAGAAGATGCGCGTGTGTATTCGTTCTTTTCAAACGGCTGTCTCGATAGATGCGTTTATATTTATATATAATGTTGCGCTTTTTTTAAACGTAATTTAATAGTATAATGTAAAATATTTTTACGACCGTATATTTTATGATTGGGTTATCATAAATTCATAAAATCATACATGCCTATGCCATATTAATTATGTACAGATAAACTATATAATTTTTGAACCATATAATAATAATAATAACATAATACGGCAATTTAGCGAGTAATTTATTATAGTTGGTAATCATAATCATTACAAAATCATCAATGGATTAATTGATTTGGAGGCATCATGAACAATATAATATCAAATATTTTATATATTTTTAAATAAGATAATACGTATCTACTATTTTTCCGATGATGTCATTCTTGTGAGTATTAATTTATTGTGTGCACAGTGTACACGTACATAGTTATGCACGATAAATGAATATTGTGCTGTTCTTGAAATCGTTCATCGTACAACAGCTGCCGTGACTATCATTCATCAAATATTTATGCAAATCGATTTATAATACACTTAAATAGAACAGATTGTTTGATTTATAATAAATATTAACACCGGTTTCCGATACATTTTACCAGTGACTTTAAAACCATTTACCGTATAATAATTTATAATAATATACAGTAAAATTGTTTTTCTTATCCAGATAAGATTTTTCAACGTTGTAATTAAGTACATTTTTTTTCTATAAAAAATACTGCAGTATTGAAACTCCGACTTGGAGTTATATAATTTAAAACCTGTTTACCGTGTTTTGTATATTTTATTTTTTTTATGAATAAAAATATTTCAACCCATTCATAAGTTTGTTTTACTTTATCGATAAATTGTTTAAAAGTGTAATTGCCAAATTAATATTATAACAAAACGTGGCAGTACAGCCATTTACTTAAAATTACGATACATATAACACGCATAACGAATGAAAAACGAGTATTAAATTTCAACGGTACACAACAATGTTTTATATTTTATTTTAATAGATTATGTTTGTGATTTAATTTAAGATTTTAAATTTTGTTTAGATTCGTATTATTTTTATTTTTTTTTTTTTGAAACTTTTTTGTCTTTGACAAATTAGATCTAATTGGTAATGCAAAGTACCTCATAAGTTGTTCTTACAGCAATACAATTAAACGTATCGAATATACATATGCACTTGTTTTTTTTTACACATTTCAGTTCAAATTTTAATGAAATTGAATATTTAAATGATTATCTTTCTTTAACGGGTTTAGTTATTTTGTTGTAACTGAAACTGTTCATCGGTGCGTATATGTCATTATTTTCGAAAATATGTTTAGACTAAAAATATAAACTATACATATTACATACTATAGTTATATTAAAACCATTCTAAGATTTATTGGTAATAACTTATAAATTAATAAGAATATTATTTGATATTACCGTATAGTACCGTTTTACTAATAAAGCAATAAATTAAACTACCAATAGTTATTTAAAAAAAATGATATTATGCTCTTGAAAATAGACTGTTTTTTACTAAGAATAATTTATCATATGTAATGATTTTCCGTCGAATTCAAATCTGACTTAATATCCATTACAGTGACTTATTCAATGATGAGATACACACAAAAGCTACTTTATTGTATATATATATATTGGTGAAACTTCTATCGTGTTTTTATTGTGAGTTCTGCTTCATAAATTAAGGATGATATGATGCACAGATATGACACTAGCTGAAACTCTTCAGCGGTTTTCAATTGAATATTAAGGAATTTTCATATCATTATCTATCATTATATGGGAACTTTGAGACATATCGAATTTTCTCCGTTTTTAAAATGTTCGCTAAGTTGTTTGTAGTCATTGTACGATCTCTCGTACATACTATAATAAAAAAAATGTATAAATATATACGAATGAAATAAAATAGGACATTTGTTCGGATCTTAATATATGAATAGTACGAAAATATAAATATTGTTATCGTGATCCGGGAAAAATAAAAAGTAAACTAAGTATCAAGATGACTAATTTAAAAATATGCGATGAGTATCAACTTGGAATGCTGAAGAAAAACTAAATAACGTGGGTATAATAATAATAAAAATAATAATACAACCAACGAAATGTTTTTTTAAGCGTTAAATTTATGTATTCATATATATATATATATTTTTTATCAAACTATAATTTATTTTTATAATTTCTTAAATTTATCTTGCTTAGATATAGGTTTCTATATATATATATATATATATATATTTTAATGTCGTCGTTTACCATTCAGCTGTAGATAAAAAAAACACTCAGACAGAAATAACTATATCCTTCATTACACCTAAATAACATAAGTTTACTTTTTATGTCTAAATATTATTATTTTTTTGTTTGTTTTATTTTTAAGTCCTGTCATTTTACTTTTTTGCACTAATAAACTTTAAACCGCATGGTATGGAACATTCCAGCTTAAATTTATCGGTTAGATTGTGAAATTAAAGAATATTAATTTTGTTAATTTTTCATCATAATCAATGCTTCTTTCAACGTATCTTACCTTTATTTTATAGGATTTCAGATTTGTGATGTAAATAAATTAATATAAAAATTAAATATTTAATAAACTAAAAATAATATTATAATATTGTTGTGCCAACACCAAAGTTCATATTAAACAAAAAATATTTACTAAAACAATAATCATACCATAATAGAACACAAATATAATTCGGAGGTAAATGTGTGTGTGTGTGTGTGTGAATTATTATATTATCAAAATAAGTATCATTTGTGAATTAACGTGTTTAATATCGGTCTGATGTTTAATTACATTTGTACAGGGCACATCGGTTTGAACGTATATATTTTTTTTTTTTATGCTAAACTATGCCCCGCCCGGCGTTGCTCTAGCCAAAGATTAAGCTAAGAATAAGCTCTAGTGATTTGCATGCAAACTAAGCTAGTTAGGTAGGCAATTCGACTGCGTCGGATCGCAGAAAATATGCCAGCAGTATATTATCAGGTAGACAATCTACCCGCGGTACATTGAAGACCCTGCGAAGCGCGTAAGTAAAATCAGAATATTAGTCACATAAAAACCATCGCAACGGTGACCTAAACCTAAGATTTGTTTTTTTTTTTTATAATTTTTTTTTTTTTTTTTGGTGAAAACATGTATACGCCATATTCTTACTAATTATAATAGTTATAAAATATGTAACTATTGACAAGATAAATATACAGAGATTATGTGTATCCCATCAAAAATAGCACTTTCAGTTTTACCAGAATTTTTAGCGTACAATATGTACGTGGGATATGATATTATGTATGCCAGAAATCTTCTCGGGAGTATACTTTACAACTTCCAAAAGTTTCATGGCGACAGGATAAATAGTGAGGAGTACATAAAGGACATACAGACAAATATTCATTTATATATATATATATATATATAGATGTATTAACTTTAATCAATGGTAATCTTACTTTGTCGTTTAAAAAATAACAATGTATATTCAACTCGCATATGATATAATTTATTTTTTAAAGTCTGTAAACGCGACGATTTGATGCACGCGTTTACCACATCATTAACCAATGCAACTATATTTTATATACAAAATATAATACTGGTTTCTTTAATTTATTTTTGCTATTACTATTATAATAATCTGTACGTTGTAACCATTGGCAACCATTAATGAATAAAAATAATTTTCGATTTCCACCGTGAATCTTAAAATTCTTGTGTGAGCACCTCTTTAAATTTTTGAAAATTTTGGAAAATCCTTTTTCAGTGCACGGTGAAATTATAATATTAATCTACCATCAAAATTTCAAATCGATAGCTCTAATAGGTTCGGCTCTCCGTTGATTAGAAATCAGTCACTCAGGACAGTTCAGAATAAATCTTTCCAAATTATATTATAATAGTTTTTATTCTATTCGGGTGGAGATGAATCAAACGAATCAAATATCATCAAAATCGGTCCAGCCGTTCTTGAGTTATAAATGGTGTAACTAACCTGACTGTTTTATATATATATATAGATTTATGTTTATGAGGTCACATAATATTTCACCGTGTAGCGAAATTGCCTATCCAAGACGCCGTGTTACCTTTATTTTGTTATAAAAAAATATTTTAACTATAAAAATGAGACACCGGGATAAGAAAACTACCAATGTTGACACTAAATTCCTAAGAAATATAAAATTTTATTTTGTAAATTTTTAATATATTTTTTTAACTGTTAATTTTGAATTTCAAATTTAAATATCTATATTTTGTCCATAAAATTCAGTTTTCTGGTAATTTAATATTAAGTGTTATTTGGATAATTTAATGCGTCGAGAAGTAAAATATTTAACGAATTCAAACAGTATTTTATACCTTTTGCTTTGTCTATTTTATATGTAAAACAAAACGCAATTCGCTGCATTTATTCTTTAGAGAATTAATTTAGCTTTTAATCGTCCACTTGGAACCTTGGAAAACATGATATAATATAATAATATTACTTTTGGTTAGGCGGAAAAGCCGTGACGTTTTCAAGTTGTGTTTTCCTCTTTATCCGATTCTATGTTACGATAACTGCTGCCACACGATGATGATAATAACGTATACGCATGGCATACAACGGCAATTTATATGCAAATATCCGTGCGCAGCACTGTTGTAACCGCCAAAAGTTTGCGAGTAATTATGTATTATTTACTTTTTAGTCTCTCTGCACGAGTCACCGAAAAACAAGTAATAACAATCATTTTCAGCAACAAAACTGTATTGTTTGCAGTCAAAGACATTTACGGCACCATAATAAATAATATGAAATATGTTTCGAAATCGGTTGGTCGCGAACTCCGCTGAACAACGTCGTCCAACAACGGTTTTGACGATTATAATAATATTATTATTATATTTTTAATCATGACGACCTTGGTTTATACAGGATCGTCGAGTACCTTTTCAACCGATTGTTTACTATTATTTGACGATTTCATTTGCAAGCTGCAGATAATTCATTGTTGTATACGTGTTACAATACGTTTATCGTATTTTCTGTATACTTACATTTATAAAAGTATAACAAATATTTTTATTATTTTGTTGCCTAAACCGCACTTGCCTAATAATATTATTTTACGCATGTATAGGTAGTATAGTTGGGTTTTCACTCGACTGAACGTCCGTTTTTGTTTCACATACGTTAAAACACAGTCAACCAAAGATAATATCATGGGATAAAAAATCAAAAAAAAAAAAAAATCTGAAAAGCAAGTCTTTAATGTTTTAAAAATATAATATACGAAAAGCTGTATTTTCTTAAGTTTCGCGTATTTCAATTGGTCTTTTACCTGAACTCGGTCCCTTTATATTGGCATCATATCCTGGAAAATGAGTAAAACGATATGTTTAAAAAGCGAAAAAACCGTCATATTGGAAAAAAAAATATTTCATAAAACCCACTCAGATGTGTTGGGCCAAGCGTAACGCTATAGAATAAAAAAACGTGTTCGGTTTCAGTTGCATTATCCCTTATTTCCACTTACCTGACAAACGACATATTTTACTGTTACGTACGTATAACTAAATGTTTATTAAAACTATATTAGTTCTTTTAAACAGACTACATATACCTTGAATATTATATAAAAGTACGTTTACTTTTTTTTGTTTTTGGTATTAAAATTTAATGCATCGATACGAATTTGATTACAGGTTGTTATATTAATTGAAATATATTTATATATTAACGAAAATTATTATAGCTCAATCTGTCGGGGTTGTAAAAAGTTACATTTTATGATAATGACAATTTTTTGTTTTGCTTAATCGCCGTTAAAAGTATTTTTGGATTAAAAATGTTTGTGTTCACAAATTAACAATACCGTAAAATATGTATTATTAAAAAAACCTATAACATTTTACGTTTTAATTGAAGTTTATTATTTACCTACTCATTTAAAAATGATATAAAGATTGCAGTGACTTTTGATTTTCTCAATTGTAACACATATTTATTTATACAATTTGTTGGGATTCAATAGTTTTCTTACATTTTTGTCAGTATTGACGCATTACAATATTTAATATCGATCATTTAGTTATTTAATAATGATATTTATTTTGTAGAATGGATATATTGTTTCCGTAAACTCTAAATTACATCACTGTTGACATATTTTAATTAACAGAACCTGCACAACAGGTCATATGAAATTATAGCACGACGAATTTCCAGTAGACAAACATTAAGATTTATGTACTGGAAAAACTGTCAATTAAATGTTGATCAGGTACTGTCCACATTGTCTAAGGGAGAGAGTAAAAAAAGAATAATATGAATAGATTTAAAAACAAATATCAAAACTATTACGAAAAAAAACAAGTATAATTTTATAAAAATGAATAATTAAAATAAAAAAAAAAAAAAAAAAACAAATACAGTTTTTAAACAATTGTATAAAACGAATACAACGTTATGATAACGATACTATAATCGTTTTGTATTCGTTCAAACATAGTTCATATTATTCAGTAGTTTGATGAACACTCATTAGTATCATACTCGAATTTACGTTATCGAATATAAATAATTGATGTGTATGCAGTGCTAATTCTGTATTTATAAAAAAAAATTATAGGAAATTTTTGATAAAAGCATTTTGTTGTCGAGCAATCTGAAATGTTCAAATCCATGATCCTATTAAATCGTATTCATTTGCCACCCACCCAACCGGACAAACGGGACTAATGGCCTTCCGGTCGATGACAATAATATTATTTTCAGAAAAATTGATTTTCGAAACCACTTTGGAGAAAGAAGCAACATAAATCAGTTAACCATAGTATGTATTCCCTTTTTTAGTATATCTGAGTATCTGACTATTTTTCACCGTTATAATATATTTGTAGACGAGTAAAATATAATAATACAGGACGGTTCTATCAATAAAGATAAATCTTAGCTTTCTCAAAACAAAATTGTATACAATTTTTTATAGTAATAATTTTTAAGTTAATTATTTTTTTTTTTTTGAACGACAGCATAATTACATCAGGAGTTTTCAAACTACGGTACTCATACCACTAATGGTACACGGAAGGCCACATGGTGGTAGACTGAAGAGTAAATAAATAAATAAATAAATAATACAATTTATACAATTTGTTTATAAACACATATTCAATTTGAAAAAACCTAAGATATTTTTATTAATAAATGAAAAATAATTATATCGTAATATTTTACTACTTTATTATTTGAAAGACGTAGACTTAGAGAGTTTAATTTTTAGTCATAAGTGATACGCGACAGATTAATAATACAAATGAGTGGTTCGCGAAAAAAAAAGTTTGAGAACCGCCAACATACATTTTTTATTCGTTATTCTTTAGCTGAATATTTTTTCGGAAATACCAATGCATTAATATTTAATTTCAAACCATTTGATGGCTTGTTGTATTATGTATTTTTAATTTTTACGAAAATCGATGAATACTAGGTACAAAAATATCTTGAATAATGTAGATCATCGCTTATCTAAAATATACTTATAAGTAGGGCTAGAGATTATATGCAATAAAAATGTTAAAATAAGGAAAAAAAATGTGAAAAATGACACAAAATACAAAAACTAGTTTTTTAGTTTTTGAATATTAAAAATATTATTCTAAACTATTAATGTTGTTTAAAAATATTGCATACAACAATGGTGTGGTGTTAAAAATGTCAACAGTAAAAGGTCTTCAGTTGCATCTTAGCATGTTTTTACACTTGCTAAAACTACGTTCAAAATCACATGATTTCACATCACATTTTTTCGTTTTTAAATTTTCCGATTTCTTCAAAAGTTAGATTGTAATAAAAATCTTTATCTAGATTAATTTCATTTTTACATTGTACATATGTACCTACTTATGTCTATATCTAAATAAGTACTTGGGCGTTTTTTTTTTATATATATATTGATAGTATTCTATTTTATTTTTTTACCAATCACCAGGGCTAAACTATACCATAAAACGTGCATTTTATTCAAAACATACAAAAATATGCAACATAAAATAACCACCATTTGCTTCACCATGGCTATGCAAATCGTGGACATTTTAAACAAAAGCAGTAATCAGAAGTTGTAACAAAAGTATGTTATCGCATATGAATTCTAGTTTTATTTATAAATTATAATTATCAGCTACTCATTAAAAATTCGATTTTTAAATTCTCAGAAAAATATTCTGTTTCAATACATGAAATTAATAACGCATGCTGGTATTAAAAATGTAAAAAAAGTAGATAATTAAAAAAAAAACATAATAGAAAATATTTAATTTTTAAAAACGTTGTTTTTTAATATTTTCAAAAAAAAAAAAAATTACACATTTTGAGAAAATAATTGTTTACTATTAAATGTTCCATCCCAATACCCTAATATATATGATATGACAAGAATCGATAGCATTTGACGATTATTTAAAAAATATGTATCAAGAAATCCAATTGAAACAAAAAAATTATCGTTCAAAACAAATGTGAAAATACCCACAAATATTAGTATGATAAAAGTAGTTATAGTTGTCATAGTGGTACGAATTTTTTTGCACTATAGGTAAGCATTACGCGTATAATATTACAGTCTAAAAAGTTTTTATTGACCTCGTAATATAACTTCACAATAAACAGACGCATTTATGTATTTATAAGGCAGCATTAGCGTGTGTTTTTTTTTTCTACGAAACTAAACACCCAGTTTCTTTTTGACGATTTTTTGTGGAAACTAATAGGCGACACGTCTAAAGAGGTTATTTTTTCCATCGTTATGCTCACACTATGTTGTACGAATCGGGGATAGAATATCAACATAGTATTCGATCGCAATACAGTGTTGAAATGTGCCAGGTGCGTTGTTATATTATAGACGTAATTGCTCTTATGCTATAGTTTCATTGATTTGTTTTTATTTATTTTTTTTTTTTTTTGTTATATAAATATATTTTTTTGGAAACAAGTAGGTACTTCAAAGTATATCATCGTTAAAGTATGTCTATCGAAATACAGCTCTCGGGTCGTCCAAGTACTCGTTCAGTTATTTTAAAAAATAAAACTTATTATTATAATATACTAGTGTCCTTATTTGTTTTACCCGATGATGCCAAAGTTTTCGGTTTATTTGCACATTTTCCCCGTTTGATGTGCATCATTTATTTTTTTTTTTTTTAATAGCTCTACTGCGATTTTTTAAAATTTAAATTCACGTATGATACATATACGATTTACGTGAGTTATGACTTGTTTCTCGTGATGAACTCTTGAGTACCTACACAGACACATAAATATTTATAAATGACGATACCGGCCTTCGCCTATCTATATATAAAATACGGCTATAAATATTAAAATATACGTTTCAGAGCTTATAATATTTTATTTTTTTTTATATAATCCGCTACGATAAATTTAAATGTATTATCTCGAAATTTGAAACATTTTATCGGTAAAGGTATTTTGGAAATAAAATACATACCAGAGAAATTTAAATTAAAATTGTAAAAATAACATATACGATTAACATGTCTTGTCGAAAAATATGCTTAAAGATTGTAAACACATAGAGGGCGATACAAAATATATGTTATGATGCCGAATCGGTGAAGTCACTCTTCTTGTTACTCTACGCGGCGAGGAACACATATGATATATATATATTGTGCATGATTTGGATGACCCTGTACAGGTTTAAGTAAGTAGACCCTAAGCACATATCGTATATTTTTATTATCGAAAGTAGCTCTGAGTGTCTCTATTCAGATAGTTCGCGCCCAGCCATCGAGTCCATATAACACTCCGTATAATATACATAGTGCGTTCGATTATTTTAAATAAAACAAACAATATTATTAATGTTTTTTTAAATATTTTATTTAATTGGCTTATAAATAAATATCGTATTGTGACTGTGGACTACAAACTGTTTGTGGATTCAACGTCTACCCACTAAAAATATGAACAAATAATTTGGTTTTATTATATTTTTAAAAATATATATATTTTTTTTTTTACAAATTTTAATTTCATAATAAATAATTTTCGACATTTGTTTTTGTTATAGTATTCTTAGAATAGTCTAGTTGTGGACCTAGCGCACGAGTTTTCGGTGTCCGACGTAGCGGGTAAATTCGTTAAATATCCAAACGCAATAAAAAAAATAAATATGAGACGATGCGAAATTTGTCTCGTTCTGCCAGACGCAGTATGCAGGGGTGACTGAAAAACAGGTGATGGGGGATATCGTTGTGCTGTGAGACATGACGTATTGCTATTCATATTTTTTCTATATTTTATATTATTTAAGTAATCGTCGACGTCGCGTCACTGACTGCTGCAAACTCGATTTTCAATTTACGGTTAATTTATTATTTCTGGTGTGATGGTAATGTCGAATTGATAACCATCAAAAATATTGACATTATGGTTTTTTTTTTTTTTATTTTTTTCAACGTCTTTCCAACCTAAAGTCTCACGACTCGTCTCTGGAGTTTAGGTACATCCGTTCAAAGTGATACCGTTCGATCACGTGATCACCTATAATAATATGCTGTGTTCGAGTATGGGAAAATAAAATTGGATGAACTCCGAAAACAAATAATATTATATTATTAGGTACACCGGATCAACGTGCACTGTACTTAAATGCATTTTAACATATTTTGTGTAATTAACCATTGTAAACAACGTCTGTGAATACGATTATTATTATTTGTCATACGCCCACATGCAAATATGTATTGAAACCTACAGTGGTGTAAGCTCGTACTGTAATTACGTGTAGTTGTTCCGATTTTTTTTTTTTTTTAAACATTTATTCTTGGCGAGTACCTAATATAGTAATATCATAAAACTCTGAACTAAATATTTGTATGATTTGTCATGAATCGTGCGTAATTATTACCTATAACAATAATTTAACAGTATTATACGATTCGCGTACCTAGTTATGTGAAATGTGTTTCTATTTTATTTTTAAATAAAAAAAAAAAAAAATGTTTTACAGTTGAATATGCCGTAAAATATGTAGGTACTTGTTTAATATTTAAAATGAAAAACTACATGGTTATGCACATATAATCGTTAATATTTTTAGATATATTGAAAAAAAAACATTCTTAAAACATTCACACAATATTTTTAGTTCTCTTATTTTGCCGGTAATGTTGAGAAACAATTGTCATGAATTTATTATACACTGGAAAAAGCATATTTCAACGAGGTACAATTTAAATTAACATTTTGTGTATATTCCAAATGAAAATCGTATTTGAGCTTAGCGAAATAAATTCTGAACTCGCTGCAACTTTTTAAAGTTTTTTTCCGATTTTTTTCCGAAGTAAAGGTTAAAAATGCTATCAATTTGTTTTTTATCTTGACGATATTGAGAAATGTAATATATGTAAATTTGTTTTTCTTTTTGTTTGTCTGTACGCATTTACAAGTTAAGTTTACTTATACATTTGGCGTTTCTGTCTTTTCGTTAAACAATATCTGTGAAAGTTATAGAAATATTATTAGAAATTTAAAATCTAATTTCTACTACCTACGTCAAATGTAGAATCTACATTGTAGATACCTACTTAATACGTTATTTTCAAGTTAAAATGTCTTTATAAATTACAATTATTTGAACATGAATCATTAGTTACAGTTATGACACATGCAAAACTTGTTATCGAGTTTTCTAAACGCCAAAAGGAAGCTGCTCATGTGTCATTTTCATAAAAATTTTGTTTCGCGAGGATAATGATTTATTAGACTAAAGCTATTTTGAGTTATTATAAAGGAACTCAATTATTTTTAATCTTTCGTTAATGTCATTCGTGCTTTTTTAACTGTTCTCTTCACCGATTTGTAGAGATCAACCGTTGTAATATTGTGGTATTGAACAATTCACGATACTACAATGTACAATATACATAATATTTATAATATGTTTTTACAGTGTAACAATAAGGTAACATAAAAAATTACGTCAGCTGAAACTTAAGCCACATAAAATATATGTATTAACTAAACTACTACATATAATAAAAATGGCACCTAAATAACGTGATAATCGCTTGTTTATGAAGTACTTAAACTTTAGAGAATAAAAATGCAAAGCTGGGATATAAACGATTTATAAATATTAAATAAAGTTAAAAATTAACTTAATTTTAAGTTTTAATTTTTATCGATTTTAACATAATAAATAAGGAGTTATGCACTTTTATTCAAATCCAAATTACGTTTATTTATAATTAATTAAATAACGACATATAATAAAAAATTAAAAATGTGATTGTTATTAAGTCAATAACAATTTATTTCTGATAACAGTATGGGCATTTATTTTAAACTATTCATCGGCTATTTTCATATCAAAAAAAAGAATTACTTAATAATCAATGTTGAACATTAACGATAAGTTATAAGCCCAGTCAAAAGTTAAGTTAATTTTAACGTATTAACTTAACTTACTAGTTCGCTGTTTTTATTAACTTAACTTTAACTTAACTCATTTGAATCTATGTTAATTTAAAATCAACTTATATTATTTTGAATATTCCCAATTAAGTTAATTTTGAATTTTCAGAATAATAATATTTATAAAATTTATAAGTTCGTAGAACATAGAAAATATTAGAAAAAAAAGTATATTCACAAAGAATTTTGTGTATATTTTTATAAATAAAAACTAATATGTCGTTAGTTTTTAATTTTTATATAGGTTATATAGGGGTAATTATGTAATATTAATAGCACGTATATAGAGATATCAATAAATATGAGCCCGCGAAGTCATGATTTATATACCTACTTATTACTTAATACTTATTAGTTATTAGTTATTATTTATTAATATATTTTATATAATAATTTAATAATAATAATTACTATTATTATATGTGCGCATATGCATAGGTATATTAATATTCAAATGATTATCACTTATTTTTATTAACTTAACTGAGTTAAAAAATATCATTAACTCACCCAGCCTTACTTAATATAGTAGGTAAGTATTGTTAGTTAGTTGATCGCGGGTTTCTTCATAATTATTAACCGAGTCAAAGAAAAGAAACAGTAAACTAAAATGACTTTAGACATACATCATATATCTTCAATAACGACTTGACTCGGTAAAACTATTATCATTAACTATTTGCCCTGTAGCCCTGAGAAAATGTATATTTTAAACGCCATCATTGTTACATATCGTTACAGGTCACATCATCCACAACGGCATTCACGAACACCGCCCGGACCACCCGAGGCCTATAAACATCTGCGGGTATGCGTGGTAAATACCACGTTCCGTAGTAGTCATCACATCGTATGACGTCATATCGTCATCCCATTACGAATGCTTTGTAGGAAATATTATAAATTACGTTTACGCGAAATAACGCGTGCACCAAAGCACTCGCGAGTAAATACGCCGCCGGACTGTGCGGGAGTAACTCGAAACCATTATCTCGGAAGAGACTCGGGGAATGTCGCGTGTGTGTCGTCGTCGAGTCGGCGGAGATAGAAAATGGATACGGTGAACGCAAAAAAAAAAAAAATCCTTTTCGGGAAAAGTTCTTCCCCCGCGCCCGAGTCGCACTCTCTATCTGGGCGAGCGGGTGTTTTCCCTACACACGTATATGACCTATATTTATAATACACACACACACACACACACACACACACATATATATATATATATATATATATAAATGGTATATGATCATACTCGGTGTATATACTCTGTCGTTTACGTATTATATTATATATGTAGATAAGATGCATAATATATATATATATATATATATATATATATATATATATATATACATAGATCGCGGATCCTACATACCTGTGTTCGCGTCGTGTCAAATATCTGCCGAGCGTTACATAATATATGTCTACAATCATTTATACGCGTATGACGTATAATATACTGTTTGCGGGCATAATGATAACGAAAAAAAAACTCGACTTCACCCGCACACCCGCACGACGACGACTGCGCCGAAAGGCACGTGAAATCAAACATGTCTACGTGTATATACTTTAGCCCTTTGTCTTTGCACCACTTCTGCACTGTCTATATTATGTGTAGTTCTCTGTGCCGTTTGTTAAAAGTCCTATGCCTACGAGTCTTTGTGCGTGCACTCCCCCCCCACCGTTCTCGCACCGGTATAATTACAAGTGCACCTCGCCAACATCACGTTTCCCTCGAAACGAACTCACCACCCGATCCGCGCCGGGTTCATTAATATTGTGTGCGCCGCCGCCAGACGCAATGCCTTATAATATATTACTATTACTATTATTATTATTATTTTTGTTGCCATTACGACACGTTGTTCGTTTTTTTCCCCACTTTTGTCCGGTCTTGATTATTTGTGTATTTTATTGTATATTATATTATTCGAGTCGAGGCGGACACTGCACCACCGATGACGGGCACACGAACGGCACACGGCGAGTATTCGACGCGCGGCTGTAGCCCAGCAATTGTTATTATTTAAAATATTATGTGTTCCGGCTTCCGTTTTGCGATATTATTATTGCTATTATTGGCAAACGAGTCTTATTTTAATCGAGTACGTCATATTTTAACCCATTTTTAATAGTATTTTTTGTGAATTTCAGAGTAAAATGCGCTGGTTGTAACGGTATGCTCTACCACATAAGAAAACTGTTTTTTCAGAACCACCATTCGCAATGCAGAACGCACGAACAACACAATAATAATGGTTTAGAGATGAATTTCAAACCCTCCGCAAGTACGGCCTTGGATAAGGAAGGTCATAACGAAGACAACGGTACCGTTCTCATGACCGTAATCCAAAAACTGACCAAACGGGGAAGAAAACCGTACCCGCGAAAAAGACGGTTACACACGGCGGCACGCCCGTGGTTTACTAGTCGGTACGGTTAACAGTATATATATACCGGACATTTTCACTAAACCACATCAGTCTTCATTTATTCTTCAACGAACACACGACCACTGCGAAAACTCGAAGACTCGAAGACCAGACGACCGCCGCCCAGCCCATTATGGCCGATTGGCGGAACCGATCACAGAGAGGAGATCGGACGGCGTGGAATAAGTGCAGATGCCGCGCTAGCGCCGACATCGAAACCATCGAGGCCAGCCGGCGCGGACGGTGACGATTTACGATTCCAGCCGATAATAACCGGACGGGACTCCGGCCCAAACGGCAGAGGAGCGACTGTACGAGCACCGGAGATGTCGGGGGAGACTACGGGCAGCGCCGCGACTGGACGGCGATCGTCCACCCGCAGTCGCCTTTCGTTGACGGTGGATAATTAACCGCCCGCAACGGCCCGTCGCCGGCGACGCGCGGTACTGCTGGGTGCGAGTTCGCACGCTTCCACGACAACGTCATCGCACAATTTCTCCCCCCCCCCCACGGGTAACACTTTTGAAAGCATCGCCGTACCCGAGTACGATTCACCCGTGATTGTTGTGGGGGGGGGGGGAGAGCAGTAGCCGCTTAAATAGTCGCGCCCTGCTGCCGGTGGTCGACTCCGTCCCAAATCTTTATACTTACCTACCCGGACGAAACATTACTCCCATTATTGTGAACTAGGACGGCCGTGCCGTTTGTGTCGGTCGTACACGAGCCTGTCGGCCCGCTTGAACAATAAACCCGGCCGACGGTTGCCAACTCCACGCGCGTAAATGCACAATTGTTAGGTTAACAATACGTGTAGAACAGACGTGATACCATACAATTACGAATTTTTATTTCGCGGGGCAGACAGACGTCACAGACCGCACTGTTTCGTGGTGCCGATTTACTTTTGCATATAATTATTATTATTTAAATAAGTGGGTATACGTTCCAGGTGTGAGTATTTAGTGGCATTTCGATTTTTTCGCATATGTTTTCAAACTTTGTATTCTTTGACTTTCCGTGTTTCGTTATCACGCGTCGCTCATGTTTTTTTTTCTTCTTACATCGAACGTGTGTCGTTATCGAAATTTGTGTGATTTTTTTTTTTCACACCATTGTTTAGAACTCTCCAGTTGAAAATTCGGATGATATGGTTACCCAGCTGAATTCTAAAAAAAAAAAAATTATCGGTGAAACATTTCAGAGCGATAAAAATGTTCTATATTGTGAATGTTGTGAAAAATTTGCCTCAATATGTCACCACTCAGCGCTATCAATTAACGCAACATATTTCTACTACCGATTATCAACTATTAATGAAATAAGGAGCCGAAAGTTAGATAAGTATGCTAGTGACATTAATTGATGTAATTTCAGTTCTGAGCCTGACATTTCGTAGTAGGAATGAATTACTAGGTTGAGCAAAAATGGTGACTGGTGAGCGGTTAGAATGCAATCATAAAACCAGCCGAGTTGTTCCGCGTGATTCGACGTGACGACCCGAACGTATAAATACGAAAACGCATTTTTCGTTCTGAATTTGAACATTATCGAATATAAGACGGTTACATAATGTTTTGATTTTTTTACGTATTTCGATAAAAATAACTACATGTTTTGGTTTTTTTTATTACATAATAAAATACGTTTTCCGGTTGTCGTCATCGTCTTATATGCGAGTGTGATGTGCATTTTATTTTAATACCTACCTGTAAATATGCCGGATGGAGAAATAAAACGCGAGTAACAATAATATTTCTTCCTATATTGATCAACCTGACATCGTAGACGTATCAAAACTTTGAAAACATATAGATACGACAACGATACAAAGCGACGACGCGCACGGCTTTTTTTCCCGTCAAAGTAATCAATATATATTATTATTATTTTTGTCGTATTCAATTTTTTTTTTCGTACCAACATTACGTAAACTATTGTCTCGAAGACGACTTAATCCCATTCAGCCGGTGCTCTTCTCGTTTTGACGTCAATTCAGCGGGTCATTAAATTTCGGCCACACACCGCCGCTGTGCTTAGAGATACGCATCCGATTGTTCGTCGAGATTTTGCGATGAAATAATAATAATAATAACACAGGTAGAGCATCTTCTCCGCCGATTACGTAATATATTATATTATACGTTCGGTGCGCACGCGTCACCGAATCGTCGTCGACTTTGCGGACGAGATTCCGTAATCATAACAAATCCACAATTATTAGGATAACAATGATATCGTAGAGGGGGGAGAGATCGAGTGCATCGACACTGAACGAAATAGAAAATAATAAAATAAACCGAACGCTCGTTCAGAACGCCGTCCGCCGGTCGAAGAACGTGTGCGCCGTCTCGTCGAACGGATTTATACTTGCATTGTACTCGTACCGTATGCGAAAGAGAAAAAAATTAAATAAGATATTATATTACAATAATAACAATATAAAATATATGCCATCTGTCAGCGTAATAGTACGGGCACGCCATTTCAGATGGCACGTGACTGGTTTTCACAAAGTCGTGTTCGTCGCTCAGGAGAGTATATGCAGGGCACTTCCCCACCCTTCCCCCTGGAGTATGTTAATCGAGGCTCAGAAAGGATAACGATACTCACGCAATTCGATGGATTTACATTTCAAAACAGTCGTCCGGCGGCAATATTAGAGCGCCATACATGTGAGTTTTTTTTTTATTTTCGCGCGAACAATATTTTTATTTATTTTTGAACGCAACAATAATATTAAAATATTACAGTAACAAAACCGCATAATATTATTCAATTGTGTTCTCTGCTATTGACTTGATTTGCGATGGCTATAATATTATGATTTTTTTTTTATTGATCTTAGTATTGTATGTGTGACAAGGATTTGTTGCTAAAAACCCGGTTGGTCACCCATCC
Source organism: Pentalonia nigronervosa (assembly GCA_014851325.1). Classification (NCBI taxonomy): domain Eukaryota; kingdom Metazoa; phylum Arthropoda; class Insecta; order Hemiptera; family Aphididae; genus Pentalonia; species Pentalonia nigronervosa. The sequence continues at coordinate 29,013 of JACXSJ010000533.1, read as the reverse complement.
GGAAACTAGCAACACCGGCCGGTACATACACTCGGAGCGTTTCCGCAGTTGAGCGTACGACCGCGCCACACCGAGCCACATATTACGTATTATGATCATAATTACTATACTATTCGAAGTGTCAATCGTTAAAGTAAATTTATAATTTTTTTTCATATATGATTGTAAAACAATCTGTACGTTTTTTTTTTTTTTTGTATAATGAGTACGATATTGGATTTTTATAAATATATATTTTTTTAAATGTAATATAATAGTTTGCCATGTAAATTAAAAAATAAAAAATGATAGTTTTGAGAATTGAAAATAATATAAAAACCATTTGAGACAAAACATCCACGGGGGATGGCAAAATTAGGTTCGCAGTGAGCAGGAATCGGAGTATCCCGAGTATAAACAATTGTAAATATATTCATGACTGTAAATCATAATGTAAAAAAGTTGAAAATTATGCAGCATTAAATCAATTAGTTTCAAAATTATGTGCGAAAAAATAATAAGAATAAGGTATACAGAGTATGCTTGTACTAATATAAAGTGATCAGTACAACGTAGAAGGTTTTAAGAGATTCTGGGAAATTTTATACTTTATTTTAAAATGTATTTCTATACATTTTTTTTATTGAAATAATGTCTATATTTTATTCATGCGAAATAATTTCAATATGTTTTGATAAAAAGAAAAACACGGTCAGAATATAATTATAAATGATTAAAACACAAATTTAAGTACCTACTTAGTTAAAATAGGTATGCCGGTCAATATTTCGTAGGTAGAAAATAATGACTTATGAATAATTTAACTGTTGTCTTTTTTTATAAAATAATAATTATTATTATAATTAGTGTTAAAATACATAGCCTAAAAGTATAAAAATAAAAACACTATAGTAAATGATAAAAATACAATTAAAAATGGTTTGGGCTGTAATAAAAATATCAAATATAATTTTTAAAATTGTTAAATAGAAAATGCACTGTGCAATAAATTGATAGTGCATATTACGAGTATATAGCCATGTAGGTTTATAATTTGTCGAAGTAATAAATGATTATTACTATATTATTTTTAGTTTATTAAAACTTCTTTTAGTGATTGCAAGAGAGGTAAATATTATTCAATAGAAAAAATAAGTATAAAAACCAGAATTTGTTTTTTTAATATGATAAAAGTCACTAATAAAAATAATGTTATTCCTCAAAATATTGTAAAATGTAAAACAAGAAATTCTTCTCAGAACTCTTAACCATTATTATATGTATTGTTAACTCCCGTCTGATATAGATATAACGTTTTACAAGTCTTGACAATAATTTCTGATTGTTTAAAAACTATACTTTCCAATTCCACATAATAAAAATATGATTTATTACTGAAGTTTAATAATATGTTTTCAAGTGCAAGCATCTCATATTGAAACAATTGATCATACTATGTAAGTTTTTCGTATTTAGATAATTTATAGTACTACCCATAAAATGTCGTATGAATAAAATCTATTTTTTTTTTTTATTTAAAGTCGTCGTCTTAGGACGAAGACGCTTATGATTCTTGATATATATTATTTGACATTGAAAAACTGTTTTAAAACAGTTTATTTGTCCGTTATTATTGATTATTTAGTTATGTAGTCTACAATATTATTACAACTACTAATTTACTAATTATTATTTATTTAATTTTAAAAACATAAACATGTCAAATTACTGGAGATTAAAATTTATTTCCGTACGATATTTTAATACTAACAAATCAAAGCTCCCGTAATCAAAACACAATTTTGTATGGTTTTTTTTTTTATATGCACACGGGAATTATTTAGTTTATAAATTATTATGTGCGTGTGTATTTTTTTTTTTTCATTTGAAGTGCTGACCACGATGACCCTTCTACATGTCTACCCGTCGACGCTGAAGGGGATGTTTTTGATACGTAGAACTACTACGGATAAGGTTATTATAATCCTCATAGGAAAACTTTTGTGTTTGAAAAAGTAATATCTTGACGCGGAGTTTTGTTGTTTGTTTGCAGTGCACAAAACTTTCAGTCTTACAATTGAATTTTTTTTTTAATGGATTTAAAATGTATGTATGTGATTGCTGTTACACCTACCAATACATAATGAATCAATAAATATATCTGTAAGTTTCTGTGTGTGTGTGTGTGTGTGTCGGATAATAGAAGAACTAATATCACTACATCAGAAACGATTTACGATTATGATGATAGTAATGACTGGTTTAGCGCAGAATGTATAGTTCTTTGCTTTATTAATAAATTCTTCATGCAGGTAATTGGGTTTTGAAGACATGTAAATTATTCGTTTGAGATAAACAAATAGATTTCCATAAACAAATAAAATATAAATTTCGTTGAAGCCAAAGGAACCTTTATCTCTGGGCCACATACTCAATATTTATTTTAAAAGTTTTATTTTTAATGTTTATCCATATACATTTTAATTACCTATTTGGAATTTTAAATCTATTTTCAGTTTTAAATTTGTGTTGATGATTTTACGCATATGACTACATATTTATTAAATAAGTTTACTAAACCAGAATATTTATTTTTATGACATTTTTTTTTTATTACACGACAAAAAATTACTTAAAAAATCACAATATTTTAGCATGTACGGTTCACAAAAACATTTTTTTTTTTTTTTTTTTATTCTTTTACCATATTGTTTTTCTTTAATTTCTATGTTATAATTAAAAATTCAATAATTTAAAATATTTTAGTGTTTTATAAAAGTTTACGTGAATTATTCAACACTCGAGGACATTGACGATCGTAGAACACCAAGAAAACTTACTGTTGTGTAATCAAGCGGCAACTGAGAAATTGATGTAAGTACCAACTTGTTTTTCTTTATAAACATTTCATGCGAAAAAAAATATCACATTTCTTATTTTTGTATGAAATGTGTTATCATAAAAAAGGGGGAAAAACTGAACAATTATTCAACAAAATCACTTGCCATTATTCAGAAAGTTATTTCATTCAGATTCAGAAAGGTGTTCAAAAAATCATAAGCTCTGTACCTACACATTTTTATTTTTTTTTTTTAATCTGAACTTTTCATTATGACAGATTTTTTTTTAAACTCACACACTTTAAACTATTTACTTGTTATAATATTGATACAATTCGTGAATGATATGATATACTGTAAAAAAAAAAAATAATTAAAAAATGATTAACTTGCTATGACTACCCTGTCCCATTTTATTATTTACACATATATTATTATTCCCGTTGAACCAATACTATAGCACGTAAACCAAAACATAATGATATAACAATAATCGTTTTTATAATATTTTATTACAATAAAATAGAATAATTCACAAAATGCTTCAACTATAATTTTTTATCATAATGTATTAATGTTAACTGTATAACTGCAAATTATATATAAGGAGTACGAAACAATTGGGGTACATAATTCCGAAAAATCAAATTTTTCAAATTATTATGCTTTATAAAATCACCAATGCCTTTGCTATATTATTTATCTCTTCACTCGAACGGTTCATACAGATTTAAAAATGTAAACTGTAAATGATGAAGCAGTACAGTTTTATTAAATATTCCACTCTATCTCTTTTTTCATCCCAAATATTCTCATATCTAACTTAGTCACACTCATATATCCCGAAGATAGCTCATGATGGATTTAAAGGAATTGATGTCGTGATATGCTTATCATAAAAATTAAATAAAAACAAAAAGATAGCGTTTTTATTGATTGGCCTTTTCCATCAATCATTTACAATCACGTTTTATTTTCACTTGTCAGCTATCACACATATCAGTCTTCTGTTTTGATGCAATAAGATTAATAAATGTAATTATTACATTAAATCCGTGAAAGTCTGAATAATAAATTTTATACATTTTATTAAAATTAAAATGTAGGATAACCTGTCCAGGAATCTGAGTATTAAGTGTAAACATAATTTAAGTGAAAAATCTTGTAAGCTCGCGGCGTGATTTAGCACAGTTGATAAGGAAGACTCGTGGGAGTATTTTTTATGAAATTACATAGACTTATTGATTTTTTTTTTTTCGTCAAATATAGTTTTGTGAAATTGATACGATTTTATTATATCGGTGGAACTATGAATAAAAAATTCAACCTGACGCACTCGTAAAATATCAAAATTTAAAATAATAATTATAATATTAATATGTAAAATTCTCAGCTACACAATATGTACAACTGAGTAGCGCGAAAAGAATTTCAATTTTGCTTTTTACTATTATAAATTAGAAGAAAATATCTAAATATGATTATATATTATTATTATATTATGATATACTTAAGATGCGTGTATTTTTGGCTTCACGTCGTAGGTATATGGACGAGCAGAAAAAGATTTATATACGGCGACACAAATTTGAGCACGATTTTCAATTTGTGTACACACAAAATATCCGCACGTGGTGCATTGTCGACGCTGGTGAAACCCAATAATAGTATGGAAATCGATGGAGAAACGCGTGTTTGTTTTATTTATTTTCTTTTGAAAAAAATGTACACGAAATGTAAAAATAAGAATCTACCATTATTTACATAGACACAGTATAGAGGAAAACATATTTTAAATATATTAATGTGTATTATAATTATAATTCATAATAGTTGTGTGTGCATAATATTATTGTTTTAAATAAATGCATTATAGACATGCTTTAAATTATTGTTAACAAGAGGAGATAAAAAACGAAATCTAGATAATGCACAGCATTGTATAATATACGGTTAAATTATTATTATATAATTGTATAATGTTTAACTATTATATAATTAAATTATTATTATAGTGACGTTAAGTCTTACGTACGGTTACATTAGAAATGTGTACGATAAATCTATAAAATATATATCTGTAAAAAATGTATGTGCTATATATCTACTAATTATATAGTAGTAATGTTATATGTAACCAATGGCAACCCTATAAACAAAAAAATTATTCGTTTTGCGTGATCTGAGAAAAAATGCATGTCTCCAATACGAAATTATTTTTAGGTGCCTATAGGGATTGGAAAAAGAAACTATAAACACCCTCCAAGTATTATGGAATCTATTGATATAACTTTTATTGAAAACGATTCAGTAGTTTTTGAGCGTATTAACTTTGGATGAACAAACATCCATTTTGAATTTTATTTGATTTTTTGGGTAGCATTTAAAATAATTTTCAGCAGGTACTCAATGTTTGTTATCAGACGAGACGCCCAAAGACAGTTTAGTTATATGTGACATTCAAAAATAATATGAGTGAATGACAAAAACCTAAAATGATAAATATTATCTGTAACCAACGGCAACCCGGCGTATTATGGAACGGTCGAGACTGCTCTCGGTCACTCTAGATTCGTTATCAACAATAGTTAAGAATAACAACACACAAAAATATGATACACAGCCAATTGGAATGAAATGAAAAAAAAATAATTAAACTAATTTACGCCGTTATCTGTTAAAAACCTACGGAACTTGTAAATAATTACAACCCGTTTTCCCATAATAAACATTTCATTTGTAATAAAAAGTTATTAAGGTCATTAATCGAGATAAAACTATCCTATTTCTCAAGTTGGACCAAATTACACAGACCGAGCAAAATTTTATCAAGATCGATTAAGTAATTTCGGAGTTCATTACGGACAAAAACATCGTGACGCGAGATTATTTTATATATAAGGATTGTGACTATCGGTGATGGATCGAAAGAGGTATATTATTTGAATCATGTGATTTACAAAAATATTAGTGGGTCGGTGGGTGTCCTATGGTTGGAAAATATAATTTGAACAATTCTTGAGGGTTGATAATTAAATTATAAAATATATAACGTTTAGCCGTACACCGCGGAAATCACACACTAACAGACAATTGTGTCTTAAACCGTGGTAAAGAATTGAATACCTAGAAATATTGAATTTATTAATTCTTTCATCTATGACGTTAAGTAGGTTGTTATTACGAAAAAAGTAGTTACTCATTGCTTGAATTTTCTCGTCCACGATTTACTGTGTATATCAAATAAATGCCCGCCGTCGTTCAACGACATACAACCTAAGAATTCACTCCTCGGAGAGCAGTGAAATTTTTTTTTTTTTTTAGGGCGGGTGGCATAGCTCGGTGTAAGAATATTAAACTCGAGTCAAGGGAAGAAAAGTTCAAGCCGCCACCGATGCCTATTACGTATATTATTTTTATAGTAAAGTGCAGGTGTCGAGTCTCGTATAACACGCTATACTGATCGTCGCGTCACCGAGCACACCGCAGTGTCGTGATTCCGGTCTCGTTTAGAATGTTTGGCGGTTTTCAAAGTCCAAGATCCACACGACTGGTCGCGACGACACATTTCAAGAGGATTTCGTTTGAGGATTTCTTACGACTCCGCGCACCGTATTGTCGCCGGCGTCGCGTATACACGGCATTTATCATATCACAATACATCGTCAGTGCGGCGTGCACGACCCCGTGTCCGCGTGTCGTATTAAAAAAAAAAAAAAAAGATTTCCCGGGGCGATTGATTGATGTCCCGGCCCGCCCGCCCTCTCCCACCGCGCGCGCTCTGTTTTCACCTCCGCAGCGGGACGCGTCACACGATAGCCGTCGGAGGTCACCGTTTTGTCGGCGGTTTCCCCAGCGAGTTGTGCTGTCATACAGGTACGCGTACGCCGGACTGTCCCAGCGGTAATTTACCGTTTCGCGTCATAATTGCCCGATCAAAGTGTGCGCGGGAAATTGAATTACGCGGACGCCGCGCATCGAAGACACGGGGGCAGATATTTGCGGCCCACGTGTGTGTGCGTGCGTACCGCACTGCACGACCATTATCCGCCGTTATGTTTTACATAATGATGATATATTATATTATTGTGCGCGCGATATAACGATGTATTTTGCAGTGGCACTCGAGCTGTCGTGTTTGCACACGCACGCGCGCGCGCGCACAAAATTCAACCCGGGGGACCGGCGGAAAAGTCAAACGTACATCTCGATTGTGTGTGTGTGTGTGTGTGTGTGTGTGCTTGTCAGCGTCAAAACGACCTAGCCCGTTCCGCCGTGCGCGCGGTATTGTTGTTATTATTAATATTTTGTGTGAGAACCGACACGGGCAATCACTGGTGTACCGCCAAACGCGGGTGCCTAGCGTATTATGAGATGCAAAAAAAAAAAAAATGATGATGAACACTCGCGTATGTTGCAATGTCTCACTGCAGTTTTACGCCTTCTCGTGTTCTGACCGCACACTCACGCGAGGAGACGGGAAATGGCGCGGTGGTGAGATCTCGAACGAGCTCATTTGGTTTGTTCGGGATTTTTCGAGTGACAGACGTCTTGGCGAATCGTTCGAAACGACGTCTGTATGCCATATGCCTCGTACAATGGTAACAGCGCAGAATGTCTCATATTGTGAATATCTTGACACTTTCGAATGCAGTTCCCAACCCGAATGGACTGCCGCGGGTGTGTATTGCGTGGAATAATAATATATTGCATCACAATATCGTACGCTATATTATAGTGTCGCGATTCGCAAAGCGCATAGTCGGGCACTTGGTGCGTAGGGTTAGAGGAGTATAATATACCTAGGTACAATATTATCGATTTCAGGGAGACAGCATTGTTAAGAAGGTTATATGATATGGCAGCTGTCCCCGTATTTGTATGCCGTGTATCCAAACGGGCTTTACGTTGAGGGTTTTGTCGAAAAATATAAAGGTCCATTCGAATACGTCTAGATTTTTTGACGTCAAAGTCTGAGTAAAATATATAATGTTTATATGTATAAGTTTTGTACTGAAATCAGTCGTCAATCGTTATAACCAATGTGTAATCTAGAAAACGGGAACACCGTACGTTATAACACGATCGATGAAATCGTCCATTATATTTTATTATAACGAATAGTACATACAACACAGTTAACGATGAAATATTAAAAACATAATAAACGATAAACAAAAAAAAAATAAACGTAATTCTAAAAACATTATAACAAAAATATGGGTGAAATTTATTTACTAACCAAACACGCTTAGATTTAGGGCTTAACAATGTTTCAGTTTTTGGCTATCCATCCCCGATTTTAAATGTGAATGAGAGATGAGAGAATGTCTCGTTCTTTTATCAAACATGATCAAATAAAAAAATACCTTCTCTCCAACACAGTTTAAAATTTAAATACCACTTTCATTAATTCCTCGGCTTCCAGTGACGGCCAACTAATTAAAACTATTACGAATTGCATTATTTAATTTTAGGCTTTACAATTTAATATTTACGGTATTTGCGCAACGTACTATTTACTTGCAACTCGCGATACGGTTTAAACATTAATTTCTAAAAAGCCCAATTTAAGCGAAATCATTACTCGTTTTATGACAATTTCGTGTAGAAATTTTATTTCTTATATATGCTTATTCTCGTTCAAATAGCTAACAATAATATAAATAAAATAAATAGCATAGAAAAACAACTGTTTACGACGATACGCGAAAAGTCGAATCAGATCGTCGTGGTTTTCACTAATATTTTCCCCATCTCGAGTCGTCCGGCTTGCCTCGTTGACTAAAATGGCCGCCGAATGCGGTAATCTCGTTACGAACTATTTCGTTCACAGCACGCTGACAACAACAACAATAATAATAATAATAATAATTGTAGGCAATGTTTAGTAGCGTTGTGTGCGGGTTATGTGGGCGTAACGAGTACAGCAAAACGTCGGGCTGCGCTCGTCATCGATCACGCGCGCCGCGAGGAAATGGACGCGTCGCCGTCGCCGTTCCGTCATCTAACCGCGCGTAGACGACTGGGGGCGAAGGCGCCGTCGGAGTAATATGCAAGTACGCCGCCGTAGGTTATAACAGTATTATATATTATTATTATTTTCGAGTAATAATATTACACGAGTTACGTGCTCGTAAATTCGGTCGGCAAGCCCGGCCTGCGCCAAATGTGCGGCTCGCACCGTCACTGGCGGCGCTCCCCCTCTGTCGGTTCACTGCAACGCACGATAATTCAATATATATATATATATAGCGGAAAATGCTGTCGTTGACGTCATTGTCGCGGGTCTGATTGCCTCGCTCAAAGCGTTTTCGGTGCTAATAAAAACGCATTTGCGAGTTCCGAAATGACCTGTTCAACTGCATTTATTTACGATGTATAATGCCGGAACGCGTCCGATCTCTTGCAGGGAAATTGCAAATATTGTTCAGGTCACGTTATAATGTTATTATGATGCGTTTCGCGTGGGCCGCAGCGAACAATACGTTTTCGCAAGTACTCGTTATGTTGTGGCCGTGGTATGAGCTTTTTTTTTATTTTTTAAAGCATTTTTTGTACTTTTTATTTATACTACTCCGAATGAGTTGCAATCATTTCAGAACAGTAATATGCAAGTACGCCGTTGGCTATGTTTTATTACCCTTATAATAATATTACACCGGTTACGACGTCTCGTAAATTCGGTCGGTAGGCAGGCTAATGTGTGGCTCGCAATGTCGCAGCGTTCCTCCTCCGTCGGTTCACTCCAATGCATAATAATTTAATATATTAGCACGAAATGGTCGCATCGACGTTATTATCGCAGGTTTGATTGTCTTTCTCAAAACGTCCTCGGTCCGAATAAATGCATTTACGAATTCCAAAAAAACCTGTTCAACTGCATTTATGTGCAATTTATATGCTAAATGTTGACGACGTCCTCGACTTTAAACAGATCGGTCAAAGTTAGCCCCGTCACGTAAAAATGAATTTGTGGTTTCGCACGTTATTTGCAAATTTTAAAAAGTGATTTACCTATAATAGTATGTAACCTAATACGACGAATGAAACCTATATTGAACTCTTGGAAATACTGGTCTGGTCACATTATGTAGTATTATGATACATTTCACGTGACCGCAGTTAGGTTATTTTTATTTGTAAAGCATTTTTTTGGAATTTTTAGTGATTTTTTTAAACTTTGACAGTACATTTTTATACTTCTTATTTATACTGCTCCGAATTAATTGCGATAATTTCACTATTAGGGAACTACATAATAATAATAATAATAATAGGTGATGCGCTGGAGTGGACAGTAATATGCAAGTACGTCATAGGTTATATTATAATATTACACGAGTTGCGTCTCGTAAATTCGGTCGACAGACAGGCAGGCCAATTTAGCTAGCGCCGTCGCAACGTTCCTCCTCTGTCGGTTTACAACACACAATAATTTAATATATTATAACACAACATATTCGTGTCAACGTTATTATCGCGGGTTTGACTGTCTTTCTCAAAGCGTTCTTCTTGTGATCAATTCCAGTAAATTATTAAACTCTATAATATTATACAGACAATATATTATAATATTCATTGTACTCGATTCACTATATTATTGAAACCTGACATAGGTCCGCCGTACCTAATTTTATGCTGAAGACCTCTAATGCAAGTTCTTACACCGCGGATACGACAATGTCGACAAATGCATATTTTTAAAATTTCGAAAAAGCCGGTACAACTGCATTTGTTTGCAATATTTTTATGCTAAATGTTGACGACGACGTCGGTTTGAAATGGATCGGCCAAAGTTGGCCCCGCCGAAACGTAAAAATTAATCTGCGGATTTGCAAATTCTAAAATGTGGTTTGCAATTATTTGCAATTCGTTTTCTAAATATTTCATCGGTTAACATCATGATCCCGACGTAATGCGTCGACATATTATTTTATTGTTATAGCACCGATATGGACGAGTCCAAGTGCGTTGTGACGAACACGACAGTCACAAATAATAGTTTTGAAACGATGTCTTGTACGTTATACAAAACGAACTATAGTTGTGATTTCTACAACCGTAATACACAGCGTGGGTAAAACGATGCATTAATGGAAAGAATACACACACACACACACACACACACACACATATATATATATATATATATATAGCGCTATAAAATGTTGTTCGCGTTTTGCATATAATATAACCGTGGGGTTTCACTGCGTAATATGGTATTATGCAAATCATAATAATATTGTCCCAAGTGACGACCATCATTTCTAGACTTTGATTCATTTCAATTGAAGCGCAACATACACACGCTCAATGCCGAAGCGAACTCGAAGAGAAATACTATTTATAAAGTTTTTCAAATTAAATCGCCATTAGGTATCGTTTTTATATTTTGTTGGGTTTCAGATGGAATTTTTGCAATTATGACTACGGTGCACGGTGGCCTTTGATTTCGAGTCTTTGTGGCGTTTTGCCGTTAAAACAATATATCGCACATAAAACACTATTAGAGACTGCATTTGTAATATATGAATAAAAACGTTCGCCGTGTTCCTTGCTCGCTGTACCACGCCTTATACCACACGTGCATCACAGACCTGACTCGACAGAAATAGTTGCACGTCTGTAATAGACACGTGACGGGTTGGTGAAAAATATGACTTGCGTTCCAATAGACTTTCGTTCGATACGCCTACCTTAACTTATGGCTGAAATAATAATAAAAAATGTCGTGCGGCGTAGAGCCATAATAACATACTTCGTAGGTACCTGTGCGCAATGTTATCTAGATAAAAATATCAGATTCCGAGCGGAGCGAAGAATATATATTGATCTTACAATGACGTGATTTTTTTTTATTTTATTTTTTTATTATTGTGTCCGGAGACACTTTTTCTAGTAGTTTATTCGAGGAGTTAGTTGTCCGGTGTAGACAATTTGATCCATTTGGTACCCTTTTGGGAGTTCGACATTTGAAATTCTCAGTACTTTTCGAAATAAACAGCGGGAAAAAAATACAAACGTTTGTTTAAATTTTAGTATTATCTTATAAATATTATAATTTGGTAACTATGGTATTACTAATAGTTTAAACCGCCTTCGATCAGAACCGTTTAACATATTTTTCAACGATTTATCGTTCAATTAAAATTTAACACATCCATTACAGTGCTTACTCAATGGCGAGGTACACTCGACACCTACTAAAACTGTACAGCAAAGTAGTTGACTACTTGACGGATTTTTAGCTATTAAATTTTTATCTAATCTAGAAAAAAAATAATTTAAATTTTATTTTTATCTATCTATTAAAAATAAAATAATATAAAATATCTAAATAATTATTTGTGACATTTTCAATTTTAATTATATATTTTATTTTTTTTTTGTATGGTTTTAATTTGTCTAAGTCATTAATGACGTGTGTTGTGTGGTATACATCATTGTTCGTTCTCTGGAAATATGGATTGGTAATCGTAATTCGAATTTTTTATTTACGAACGAAAAAACTGAAACTCATTTAATATCATAATATATGATGTTATATTTATGACAGAATGATATTCTATTTTACAAATGCACATTTTTTATCTAAATAAATGTGGTCGTCTATTATCTTGACAAATATTGTTTAATGTCGTCTACTCGAGAATAGAATTTATCTAGATAAAATTTCAATTGATTATGTGTCGACTGTCATCTCGTTTGGATAACGTTCGGGTTATCCTTGTACAGCTACACACGTCCGCGTGCTGTTATTTCGCATATTACAATTTATTGATATTAAATACGGGACGGGCCCGATTACGTTGTTTCGCGTCACATAACAATTACAATAAAATTACAAAACCTAAGAATAAACGGACAATAATTACACTAAGTGCTAAGGGGTCGCGGGTCCTCGTCGGCCAGTTTCGTCGTGCGGACGACAACGGGGCGATTAGTTTTAAATAATTACGGCGGCCGAAGGGAAATGGTATCCGGAACGAAAAATAGGAACTCTGGAGTTAACGTTGGACAGGAGTGGCGGGGGCATCGACTTCGGCCGTTAATGAGTTTGGCATAACAATTAAAGTTTTTTAATTGTCGTAATTTTAACACCGCGCGTATTAATATAATATCGTAATTTTTTTTTTTTTTTCTATACACGCCGGGCAATCGCGCTCGCGCGCCCGACGAAAAAAACCGCGGCGCAGTGTCGCGGCGGTTCATAAATATTTACTTCGCACGGAAATCGGGGCACGGCGGAAAACGTGTGGCTCGTCGTCCGGATCATGCAATATTCACGGCGGACCCGCGGAAAAGCACGCGCGCCCGAGCCCCGGAGCGGTCCGGCTGACGAACGGAAGTTTTCGTCGTCGTCCCTCCCCCGCCTCCGCCCCGACAACCCTCCCCCCCCCCCCCCCACTTAACACGTTTGCGAGCCGTCGGTTTGGTCTCTCGCGCGGCTATAAAAAAAAAAAAAAAACAAAAACAAAAAATAATAATAATGATAATAAAAAAAAGAATAACTTCAGTTTGCCCGACCCGAAATCTGTAGGGAAATAAAGTTATACGGTAATAACACTGCGCGTGCGTGCGTGCGTGCGTGTGGGTGTGTAAAGAAGTTTGCCGACACTAGAGAAACAAACGCAACTCCCCCGGCTTTGGCGGCGTCACGGTGGGCGAAAAATAATCCAGAAGCACGAGAGAAAAAAAAGAACTTTTTACACTTAAACCGCCGCCGCCGCGAACGTTTCGCGCCGTTGCGGATCGGAAATAATATTGGGCGGCGTGTACCTACATCACCTATGCCTGATACGACGAACGAAACGTATCGATCTCGTGGAAATATCGTTCGGGTCACATAATAATAATAATAATAATAATAATATTATTATTATTATTATGATACCTCAGTAAATAATACATTATCGTAGATACTCATTGTACTGCGGTCGTTTTATGAACTTTTTTTATTTTCGGACCATTTGTTTTGAATTTTTTAAACTTTGACAGTACTTTTTTATACTTTTTATTTTTACTGCTCCGAATGAGTTGCGATCATTTCGCCGTTACCGGACCGCATAATAATGATGGGTGGTGGATCGCTATTGGTGTGTATTACGAAAGAATGAAACGTAACGAATTGATAACAATCACTGGAAATATTGTTCAGGTCACATATATTATTGTGATACGTTTCCGTGGACCGCAATAAATAATGCATTTTAGTGCGCATTATATTATAAACCATAGTATAATTTATTTTGAATTTTTTATTAAAACATTTTTCATTTTTAGAGTATTTTTTTAGCATTTTTAGGGTATTTTTAAACTTTGAGTACATTTATCGCTAGTTTTCTAATAACGAATGAAAGAATTTTACCATAAAATAGGCCACTAAAATTTCAAAAATTTATTGTTACCTATTTATTTTGCTTTGTTTTACAATTTTTATTACGTATATTTTTAGTTTTTACCTATGTACCCGACAAAAGCGACGGCGACTACACAACGGTCTGACAAACGAAGTTATCGTCAAGCTCGGGCAAATATATATACTTGTGATATATTATAAACATATAATACCACCTAGTATAGGTAGTTTTATTTATGACTTGCGTCAATCACGATAACGCCAAATTACGTAAATTTAAATAACACAAATAAATTCTTGATAAATCATTTGTATTTAAAATTATTTTAATAACAATTTTTAAATGCATTTTCACGCTGCAGTGTGAAATCGTCTTCAAGGTCTTAGTAATTAACTGCTCTAACATCATAAATCATCATGTAAAATGTACGAAAATCGAACAATATTATGATTTTTAAATATTTTAACCTGTATATCTATGTCGTATAATACATATTATAAATTCGCACTTGTTCTTTTCGCACGACAACGACGATCATATTTATAACATTTTAGTAATGCATTATAATATGTAACTCTGATACAAAATCCGTTTGCCACGATGCACAGACGTGTATAGTATTATTATGCACGTATTATGCATTAATAATGTACAACAGCTCTACAGTCTACAGCAGACACACTTAACCCGTGCCCCGCTAAAATTGTTTATGCTACCCAAAAAAATTCAAAACAAAAAATCACACTAGTTCCAAATATAATATCGTACTTGTTTGGTATATAATATAAACCATATGTAATGCTATATAGTTATACATTAATTTACAATTGTTTCATATATTTTATCCTTTGTAGATCAACCCCGAGAGAGAGAGAGAGAGAGAGAGAGAGAGAGAGAGAGAGAGAGCTTTTTATTAATACATCTACGTTATTTTGTCCCGAGAAAAAACAAAAAGGTTGAGTGCAATTGGTCTACAGTATATTAAGTAGACCTGTGTATAAGTGGCGACAGTACGGAAACGTTTTAGGCGGCTGATGGTACACATTTAAATTTATCCAAACGTTTTATTAAAGACGCTTCTATAGTTTTACTGTCAGTCGATCGCCACTCTTTGGGAATCAACGTAAAAATGTCCGAGGTAAAATTATACAAAATAAACTTCCTTTGATAAACTTTCTTGTTTGAAATCAAAAATAGGACAAATACACAGATGAAATAGATTAAAACTGCACACATATTATACCTAACTCGAAATTTATTTACGACATTGAATTATATTTTGAAAAATAAACGATTTATATTTGAATTTTTTTTTTTTTTTAAAGTCTGATAATTAATGTTATTAAAAATCGTCTTTCTTTACTACATTATTTTTATTATTATATTGCAGCACATCTCCTTCGTTGTTTTAAACAAAGTGGCTGTCGATATTTATACTTAATCCTATCCAGTTAAGGAGTAAATGGTTAGCTATTCCCACTACATGAGCCGGTCTTGAGAAACGATATGAATAGTGTTCCAAGTTATATTTTACTGGAAACTTATGACCTGCATTCATCAACTAATACGATCGAATTCGATATTATAGCAACGTATACAAAGGTTTATTAAATGTTTGAAATAGTAATAATATTGTACAGTACACTATCACTTGTATAACTCCGTTCTTCAGGGTAGACAGATCATATAATCTGTGGTAGTATATTGATGATCGTAGGAGTAGTAGAGTACGAGTTCAAATAATTATGATGCATTAGGATTAAACTATAAGGTAGATTATTATACTTATAGTGAATCGAATTATTAATGTCATTTTAAAGAATATAACATGAAAGAATGCTTGTCTTTATTTCGCGATTCAAACCCGACTGCTAGCTATGCGAACAATATAATAAACGCTCGTCTTCAACGATCTTCTGTTCTGTTTATACCTAAGCAAATTCGTCGAGACTCAACATAAACGACGAGTTAGTCATTTATAAATGGTTACTATATCTTAAATAAAATTGCTGGTTTTCAAAAAAAAAAAAAAAATCAGGTTATTAATATATAAATATACATATTGTTTGAAGTGCTTTAAGATTAATGATAAAGATTAAAAAAAAATTGACCATACTTCTTCATTATTTTTATATCCTACGTACATTATATTTTAAATTTTTTTTGCAAATAAACATAATTATACATTTTTTTTCTGGATGTTGTTCAGTTTTTCTTTGACCTAGTGTAACTAATTTATAAAATAATTTATGTTCCCCTTTTGTTTAATTTCGAAATTCATTTGTCTGATTTTGGACGTTTTTGATATCTGTTAATAATTTAAGAATTTTACAACGGACATTTTTTATTTAGTACAATTTTTACATGGACATTCTTGATTTCAGACATTGATTTTTTTTTCGGATATTTTTGTAGACTATAACCATTTTTTGGGCCTTAGTTTTTTTTTTAGTTATATGTATTATATCACTCAAAGTTTCAATTACATTGTATATTGTACGATGTAACTACTATATAATTGATTTTAGAATATATTATTATCGTTTATTCTATTGCATTGAATATTCTAAAATCAATGCTATACTACATATAACTGGTCGTAATAATATGTTTTAACAAAGATTGCACTTAACCAGGAACATAATATTTTTTATTGAGTAAGTAGTGTATTCATTGTTTGTTAGGTTTATCAGGGTTTTACTCGGGAATCTATGGAGAGAACTCTCGATCGTAATAATATTAATAATAATACCTACCACGTTGTTCAGTCCACCGATTCGGATACCCTAAATTTTGAAAATGAACCATAAATCCCTAGGGGGTTTTTACCTCGTTGATTAATCATATTGTTCTCAAAGGGTTCTTCCGAACACTCGGACGATGGTTATTTACCTGATTAAAATTAATTTCACGTATTTAGGATCCCGTATTGCATTTTTAAACTGATAAATACGTTGCACGATCAAAAACCGTAGTTTAATAATTATTTTGGTGAAATTATCCACAAGTACAAAATCCTATATACTAACTACATATGATAGATACAATGTAATCACATAATATAAATAGTAAAGTCTTACTTGAGAAATAAATTAAATATTTAAATGTACAATTTAATATAATGTATATCAAATATTAAACCTTATATGAGCTAAGATATCTTGTAATTTATGTTCAAAAAATAAAAATAATTATAATATATAGGATTATAAATTGTATACAGGGTGATTAACCAAGCATGATCAACCAAATTTTTCGATTTAATAAAGATAATTCTATATTTAGAATTTTTAAATATATTTTTAGATCATATTTTCAAATTCTTGAAATTTTTTATACTACTTAAGGAGTGCCTCTGTGGCACAAAACTTCCGTTTTTTAAATGAGAATCCATTTTTCATCAATAAATTATAAAGCGAAATACTTTTCTAAAAACTTTGACGTATCAAAATTAAAATTCGAACAAATAGTTTTTGAGTTATTCAACTTTGTGTATAAAGGATAATAGGTCCTTGATAATAGGCTTGGAGGATTGAGGACTATGGACATTTGAATATGTTAATAATTAATATTTATTCATCAATATTTATAATTTATAAAAATGATCTAATTATAATGCATAATAGATCCAATATTGCATTAATTTTATAATTTTGTTATACCATTTTTAAGGATTTTTATTTCCTTGGTATAAACATTTGAATAAATGAAAAACTAGTCGTTTAAAAATTTAAAAAAAATATATACACTGAATAATTTATATTAAAAATGTGGTTCTTATTTGGAAAACAGAAGTTTGTATTACCACAGGGCACTCCATAAATAGTACAGAAAATCTCAAAAATCTGAAAATACAGTCTAAAAGTATACTTAAAAATTCCAAAAATTAGAATTTTAATAAATTCATTATTAAATTAAAAAATGAGGGTTATCATACTTGATGAATCACCCTGTGTATTAGATTAATAATACGAGAACAAATCATTTGAAAATAATTATTTACAATCATTAAAAGTATTATATATTTCATAAAAACTTGTAGTTTCGACTTAGAACCATCTTCAGATAATATTCAAATAATATAAACAATGAATCAAAAAACATCTATAAATAATTAAAAATACTAAATAAAAACTTGGTACAGACTTGTTGCATAAATATTTACTAGATAATATAATATTATATAACTAGAATATAATATTATCGGTGTTGAGACGTTGAGTTATTAACGCTAAACTTACAAAACGTTTTTGTTCATTCCCTATGAAACAATTATCATAATTATTGGCCAACGGCCAAATAACAACAAAACAACAATTTAGAATTGTAAAAATTAATAATTTTGAAATCGTATAAGTACCGTAAGGTAGAACAATTATAATAATAAAAATAACAATTAGAATAATAACATAAAAAAAAAAATATATATATATATATATAAATGCAATTACAATCGCATGACACGAACATCACACGCAAATGCATTGAACTCCACCGAGTATTTAAGGCCCATATAGTTGTAGTTACTGTAAATTAATTTGATCTCAAAACATTTGTTCGTTTTTATTGTGTTCAGTGAACATAAAGCAGAAATGAGTGTTCCGGAAAATTTCGTAGTTAAAAAAACGTCCGGGCAGTGAATACATTTATTTTTGTTCTTATTATTTCGAACACAGACATTGTGAAAAAAAAAAAAACAACCCCTCCTCGAGTATAGCCAGTATGGGTAGGTATAATGAATTATACCTGTGTAGTTCATTATAACGGAGCCTTCCTGCACATTGAGTACTCACCTATATCGACCATGTCAAAATGTCAGTTTGCGTGTATTGTACGTCGTGTTCGCACAAGTTTTCTGATGCTCGAACGGAGCGTTGAGACGAGCGACGTCGGCATATTTCGAAACAGATATGGTCCTTATGGTGTAGTATATAGTTTTTTCTTTTACAAGGAAATATAGACTCAACAATAGTAGGTCATTAACCTACATTTACACTATATAATATGTCTTATATTAACCTTAGTTCAACTTAACTAACTTAGGCTTTGTAGTTTGTACATATTTTACGAATAATTACATTTTATATTTTAATATAGTTATTTTGGTACGGTATACTTATGGTTTTGAAAAAGCTACGAGATGATGAGGTGAGTGTTTCGTTTTTCGAGTGCTTCCATTCTATCGGGGACGAGTGGTTTAAGATCAACTTGTGCCTTGACGTGAATAATAATTTTTCACAATGTGGAACTATGCGTTTGATTGTGAGAAGTTCGTTGCGTTGACTGTAGTTGGGTTTATCTTTGTGGTTAATATTTGGGCGGGATGTGGTCCAAGTTCGTGTGCCGATTCTTGCTCTGATGGTGGTAATGATATCTGCACGGCTAGATAAAGATTCCTATTTTATTGTTTTACTTGTACGAAGTAGATAAGTATTCAAAATATAATAATGTTAAAGCACTGTTAGTAAGGCGTCGGTGAAACTTTCGGATGCCTTTAACAGATAATTAATATATTATAATGTGTAAATAATACGATCCACGCCGAGCGTTTCTAATTTCGACGATTAAAACGTCGATTTATCAGTTTAGTATTGTTTATATCGCCTTTCAACTACTGGTGTATGATATTATAATAGTGGATTGCAAAAATTGACACCAGGATGACAAGATAGATACTGTTCAGAATTAGAAGAAAAAAAATGATAATAAAATAAAATAATATAATAGATGAATAAATACGAAAAACACCCGGTCACGTTGTCCGCAAATGGACCACCGCTCTAGACTCTAATGTAATGGCAACTGCGAGATGGGATAAATGGAATAGTTCACTTTATTGTCTAAGATTATTGGAAAGCTATCCGAGAAAACCACTTAGGTATCTACGGTGATAATGCCGCCCGTCGTACAACCCGTACCTGTATTATAGTAGTTACACTATATGCCTGCTATTATACATATACGCGAAAGGTGTATATTATTATACACTATAATCATAATATAATATTATAGTGGAGCAATTTACCTGAAATTAGACAATGGAAATAAAAAATCGAAAACGATCCGTCGGTGGGCCCTGGACTTATATTATATTGGTATATCCACCAATATGTATCTTACATACGGAACGGAAACAAAATTTAACGAGTTGGAATTTCTCGCATAAGTCTGTGGTTATAATAATACAATAAGTTGTGCAGCGTCTGATTGCAACGCAAAAATAATTGGACCCACAGGTACATATTAATAACAGTAAAATATCGAGGAAAATAAAATATACAAACGATACTAAATTATTATTATAATATATTAAAGCAATAACAATATGTATAAGTTTACAATATGATATGTTATTAACTCCCGAGGGCCGGGATTTCTATTTATTTGGATATTTAATGTATGGTCCTATGGACGTAAAATTGTTTTTTGAATAATATAAACCCATTGGTCATTTCAATGGACAAATAAATAAACGTGTATATATATATATAGATACTTCCAACATGTTTGTTATCAAATCTTTTAATTAATACTTACTATTTATAATCATATAAATAAATGCCAAAGATCGTTTAAATGTATGCAAATTGATTATAGCCTCAAGTCTAAATGAATAATACAAGTTCAATATCGATTGAACATTTTAATTAAAACATAATAACTAAACATAATTATGTATGCATTAACTAATAAAAAAAAAAATTAAATTACCTATCGGAACATTCTTCGTTCTTTATTATTTAATATTTATTAATTATATTATATATTATTATATTTTACTAATTAATAATAATTAAAAACATCATGATATTGATAAACTAAGTTTATACATTTTAGATTGTGAGCGGAGTGATAATTCATTGATTTTACAGTAATGTGTGTTTTGTTTTTTTTTTTTAATTTTATTTTGTGTCCGTCATCACTTTTTGGAACAGTAAAAATACTTCGATTTTTATAACAGAATTTTAACTGGCAGTAAAGTGAATCTGGTTAGTTTTTTGAGGGCCAAAAGAAAAATATTTTCTATAGTTTTTTTAAAAAAATCGTCCGAAAAAAATAAATAAGAAAATCTAGAATTTTTAAGCAAAATCAGTTTTTGACAAAATTGATTTCGTTTTTTTTTTTGGTGTTAATCAAAAACAAATAATTAAAAATACTTAACATTTTCACACTGTTCATATGGAAATTATCCATACACGTATATTAAATAATTAGGTTTCTAATATTCCTTATTTTACAACTGTAAACATAAACAAAGTTCTGTCGTCTTATTGCTATCAAGAAAACATCAAGTAATAATATTACTTAAAATAAAAATATAAATATTAATAAAGTTTTTAATTTTAATTAGAGAAATCACAAAGTATTAATAGATAAATTATATTCATAATACCCCGATATCTATTTAAATGTACAATATTCGTCTTAAATTTTCTTCTGAACTAAACAATTGATAGAAAACAAGTCAGTATATTAAGTAGCTAACTAAGTCAGTAAACAATATAATGTTAAATGGTGAAAACGATACAATTTTATTATAAAAGACATAAAGAAATTATTGGTTTCTTCAAAAATAAACAAATCTAAATACTATATCTATAAACATTCATTGAAAATAAACAAACAATCAATTTCTATTATATTCATTGTGATTATATTTTTACACACATTATGTGGTGTTGATTGGTAAAAGTGGTTGTAAAGATATTCAGTAACGATATAGTTTAAAATAATAATTGATAGGTAATAATATATAAAAAAAAAAAATTGAATCTACTTTTCCATAGACATTGGACAGAAGTTGAGATCACAAAACGATTTACCCGGGCTTTAATGCAGTCGCAACATATGACCATTGCAATGGACAATAATTATTTATTGTACACAATATGTAATAAAAACATATTTTCAACTAGTGAACGCACGAGTATAATATCGGTATAGACGTCTGTTAACTGGAAGAGGGGTGTTGTAACATGGAGTAAGTGAGTATGATCTGGTTTTATTGAGTGCACTTCGCTGTATTTCAAACCACAAAGAGTATACCTACAATATAACTCTCGGTTATAGCCGACAGACGATTATTATTACAGCAATAACGCGAATCACAGGAAAACCGCAGAAAGCGCCAGAAAACGCCGATGTACTTTTCCCGGTTTCCTCATTCGTATAAATATGCGCACTGTCAGCTATATAATAATAAACTGATGCAATTATTATTTATTTTAAAGTAGATTTTAAGGTATACTGGTAGTAGCTATGATGTCGTAATAATACACTTAAATCGTTTACCGCCAATTCACTTCCCCGTCCATGCGCGTTTCGGTACACGGCCGAATTTCAAGAGGATAGTCTCGAAAAGTTAAATACGTTTCGCACCAACTATATCGGAACCCCGGCTAGAAGTGTATAAAGTATCAAGATTGCGGAGATGCGGAGATAAAGTCACGATAAACTTATATTTGATAAAGTTGAAGGCGGCCGAACAGAATCCAAAACTTTGGTGTCGTTGCACGAACCAGCAAAGATCAATTTATTATTACTTGCGAAGCGAACAACAAATACATACACTGCACTGGATGGATAATTTTCGAACAAAACACCGGCAGAGTGGCTGGCACGAATATCAAAACCGTTTTATTGGTCTGAAATTTCGCGAAAACTTGAACTTGAACTTCGTATTGTATTATTGTTTAATCATCCGCGATGCAAATAATTGTCTTTCGTATATTATCATCATAAACACGTTTTCAAATAGTATGATATAATTTAAAATGGAAATTCTAGACTTACTCGTATATTGTTCGCATTTGACGTAATAGGTATTCATAATATTATAATAATTTTATGTATAGTTAGTACCAGTATACGTAAAAGCAATTTGCTTATCGAATTAATTTTTTTTAATGAATATTTTAATTTATTAACCCGTAAAGTAATTTTTTAATTAGAAAAAAAATATCAAAAGTTTTTAAAGATCAATGAAAATAATATTTACTTAAATACGATACGTACGACGTAAGAGATTATAAATACTATTGTTGTATTATATTATATAATTTATAAAATATCTATAATAATATGTTCATCATCAGGGTTCGGATTTTATAGCACCAAAAATCTTAAAATATGCACTATAATATGACCAAAAAAACCGTAAAATATGCTCTATAAATATGCCCTAAAAACATCAAAAATAGCAACAAATAAAAATAAATACAAATCAAAATTTTATTCAATTTATCATATAACTTTATTAAATCATATATTTATTAAAAAAACTAAAATCTCCGTTTACAGTTTAAAAAAAAATTTTATGTACTGATTAATTTGATAACTTGAATTATGACATCATTTGTACGCAACTATTCAAAATTATCTGAGTAAATAAGAATAAAATTCAAATAATTATTATTTATTAATTAAATAATATTTTATTTATTTTACCTGAGTTACACTGTATGATTAAGTGTTTTGCCAAATTTTCAAATTTGAAATTCCGGTGGTTATCAGTCAACAATGACTTGTAGGTCGAAAAGGAACGTTCAACATCAACCGATGTATAGGTGAATACTTAAAAAATACTATATCGTCACTAGTCAATTCTTCAAGATCTCCATCTAATTCGCTATTTTCCTCTTCACCCGACAATATTTTGGAAATGCGTTTTAATGTTGACAAGCATTATTATTTTCAAATACAGTTTTAAATTTATTTTTTACAATTGTACCTGCTTCACCCCGTAATGATTTGAACGATTCTTCGATGTCCTCAATTATTTTTAACACTGTTATTAAAGAAAGGCCTTTACTACTTGAGTTCTAATTTTTTCGATTGTTTCATTGTAAATATCATCGACGTACAATTTTTTAAGTGTTGAGTAACGTTAAACTTTTTGTCACTATTAATCTTACATTCGCATAATTTAAAAAACAAAATACTTGCGTCAATCGAAAAAACCTCATCGCCAAACTCGAACACAAAATATCTTAGTCTCGAATAGTTCGATGTTATATCTTTTGGTATTTTACGTTTAATATCAAAACAGAAAAACAAATAATACACAATCGAGTAATGAACGAATATGAAACGAAATCAAACGATACGGAGAACCAATTGACGGACTGACGCTGAAATACGTACGACAATCGATGGTATATTATTACAATTATGTGGAACAATAACGGATAAGATAAGATTCGAAATCGCCGGGCTATTTAATAATAGATTTATTACATGTTATATAATATGAAACGAAAATGTGGGAATTTTTCTTATTGATTTGCATTAATGAATACTATTTGTCATTCAATATAAACGAGATTTATGAAAAATATAAAATAAAGCGTTGAATAAAGAATATTAGCAAAACATAGTACCAAAACTTTAAAAATAGCACTAAAATTCTAAAATTCTTAAAACATGCAAAAAATAACAAAATAAAATTTTATATTTAGAGTTCCTGGTGCATAAAACAAATTTATAGCCCACTCTGCTATTTTTATCTTTATCCTATAATAAGTAGCAAATGCTATAAAATCCGAACCCTGTTCATCATAATATAAAAAAGGTTAGTTACCGACAAACTGTGTTATTATAATTTAGTTTTTTTCCTCATCACAGGAATATTATGTTTTAAAAATGCATAGAAGTGCTCTACATAATAATATGTATCCGTGCAATTCACGAGCGAGTATCTACGGCGCGAAAATTGTTTTTTGTAAATATCGTGATAAAATTTGCTATAATATACTCGACACTTCTATAATATTCTGTACCAGAGGTGTCCGACCTCTTAGGAAGGCTGGGCCACAGCGAGTCAAAACACATTTTAAAAAAAATTAAATTTTATTTATAATTATAGAATGCCTAGTGAATAGAAATATTTTTAACTTATATTTATCGTACTCGTAATAGAAAAAAAAAAGGTTTGTTTATAATTGAAAGAAGAACATATACTAAAACTCTACAAAACCAATGCGACATTAGTAATGTCGCTGTTTTATGGTTATTTACGCAGAGTCACATCGAAACCTATCACGAGCCGCGGGTTATGGACACCCGTGTTTTATACCATTTTACGGGCCTACGACGTGCCGCCTATAAATGCTGTAGATATTTCATCCTGGGGTGAAGAGGAGGGGGAGGGAGGGAGGGAGGGAAATCGAATTTTAAAATAAACATATCTGTGCGGACGGGGGACGGGGTGAATGTCATGGTGTATGCACGTGCGGTGCTGGTCGGAAGAGTTGAAGAGGAGAGCCTGCGCGTGTGGGGCGAGTGAGAATGGCGAACGTCCCGATGCACGACGAATGAAAAAAAATTTGCAAATTTTACTATGCCACAAACAGCACACACGCGTAGTGCACGGCGTGGCCTGCGGGTCAGCGTTCACTTGTCGCCACCGTGAACCACGCGCGTTACGTGCGCGTCGCGCTAACGAATTTAGAAGGACGTACCGTGTTGCGCACGTTTCTAATTCGTACTCAAATATATATTTATACACCCATAACACGATACGCGGGTAATTTAATTGAAATTATTTAATAAATCTGCGGCACGAGTGCAATTATGTCCTATGTACATACGCATGTTTTTGTTGTGTAGACGCGTTTCTTCGCCGCATCGCCGCGCTGCTCCGGCGGTCGTCGAACGGACGTAAAATCGTACGGAAACCACACCCGACACCATTAAACCCGAGCAATAAGTAAATTGGGATTTAATGCCATTAAATTGTTTTAGCCGTGTAATTTCTGGTGGTTTACGGTCGCCCGGGCGAAATTTACACACGACTATTCCAAAGGACGGCGGTCGCAAACGGAGATTTCCCCGACCGTAATAAAACGGCGGCCCGTCCGGAAAACTCGACGGACGCGCCGGGAATGTATACACATACCGCAGTACACCGCGGACCGATCGGAACGGTTTGGAAGAGAATTTCAAAAATAAAAACCCCCGCTTGATATTCCGCTCATGTGGCGTGTTAATTTTTGCAACCGAGCAAAGGTCGCAATTCTCCGACACCATCGCCGTCGTGACGTGGACGTGTAGCTGACGATCACCGTATACTCTTTTCGGGATTAGAATGACCGAATGCTGATAACCGAGGTGCCGCCGGCAATACAATGAGCAAACACTATATTATATAGTATTTGCTAATCTTGCCTAAGATAACTTCCAACGGCTCAGTAATAAGTATTATTCCTCCGCGGATTTCGCCATTCTTGTCCTGAATAGAGTATAGCTCGCGTTATATGAGAACGGATTCGTATGCGTTATCATTGACCGGGTATTGCGATTTTTCGATTTTGCATACAACTATATAGATATTGGCTTTTTTTTTCTGATTTCAATTCGAAACAATATTTATTGATTAAATAATAATATCTTCTAAATTGCAAAATAGCGATCTAATTGTTATTTGTAACATTTAGATTTTAAACATACATTTTATAAAATATATTATTATTTTTTTGTTTAAAATATTACTATAAAATATGTTGATGATTTTAATCTCTATGTCTATACGAGCCAGACGTGCAAAATCGACGTTTCCGTGTTCCATACTTGTTGTCGTCATTGTGAAACGGGCCTAATATTACGAAATATTATGATTATGGTATTTATTAATTACCTACCGATGAACAATATTATTATAATTGTTGTAATTTTTAGTTTTAAATGATTGATTTTTTTTTTATAGATTTGTGTATAAAAATTAAATAACGTTTATTAATTTTGTAAAAATTCGTGATAAATATAAATTAACCATTTAAGTTTTTTTTTTTAATTTCAATATTAATGCCGAATTTTATTATAGAAACTTAAACTTTTGATTTTTTGAGAGATTTTTGACGATTTTCAACGATTTTTAACGATTATTATGGATATTTAAAATCAGACCAGAGAGCCCATCCGCGGATGTCGCAGATAAGCGAGAGGAAACGTTAAAAAGCACGCTATAAAATACAGCCGTCTACGTGTAAAAAGCTATTTGCTTCATAGAATCGTTTGCATAAAACTGCAACAAGAATCGTCCGTCGTAAATGTATAATATGTCAGCACTCTGAAAAGTCATCGCGGCGGCGGCAGGAAAACATCTCTACGATAAGTAGGTATACTATTCTGGTGTATACTGGTTTTATGGATACCGCGGTATCCTACTCGTTGTTATTATTATTACAGAGTGGAAATAATAAACGACAGTGGTGTATATACCGGAGCTTCACACTCCGCCAAAAGCTCCGCCCGCCGCCGGTGCGCTATCGCTGCAGCGTCAGTGCGTCACGACCGACAACTTCTGTCCCCGGCCGTTAAATATAATGAATCCGCCACCACCCACCCACCCACCCCCCGCCCATACCCAACCCAAACTCCCAAGCACCGCCGACGCCATAAATTGTTCACGAAAACTATTCGATAAGCACTCGACCTGCGGCGCGAAATAAATTCAAACCGTCACATTTAAACACCGCGCATATGAACTTTATCGCGTGTCCTAAATCCTTAAAATTTAAAAACCCAAAATCAAAAGCCCTCTTTACGCATAATCTAACCTCTCAAAGCGATCTGAATCTTTTGTGTCTATCCAACTATGGCGGGTCCCGAACAAAAAAAAAAAAAAAATCAAACACGAAAAGTTCAAATACTCTACTTCAAAGTCCCGTGTTGTCTTATCATCAATGTTCCCCTTCGCGAACCTCAATCTATTATACCGCAGGTTATGTAACGCTCCACTTCGGTTTATGTACAGTTAAGGATGTGGCAACAAGCAAAATTCAACCGCACCGAGTTGCATAAACGCTTTTAAAGTCATCTGATATAACACTATTTGGGATACAAAGCAATTACAATTATTGTATGTAAAAACTTTGAACGGCTTTGATTTTTTTTTTTTTTTAAATCGTTACATGATTAAAAGTACAATCACTACAAATACTACAAAGAATTAATTGAAACGTGTTAATTTTAAACGCTATTTACGTTTAATGCATTGTAAACAACTTAGCGACGATATAGTCAAATACAGCCAATATCTTATATGTACGTATACATTATTTTCGTTATGAATGCACACCTACTTCGCTACCCTTCACATCATTCTATAAATGATTAACGGACCGCATGCGTATTGTAAAACGTACATTACCAAATCGATTAAACTACGATCTCGGCTATTTGTACGTGCCGCCGCCAAACAGAGATCTGTTACACATAGTCTCAAACTTCTGATTAGTGTCCGTCAGTATGAATACCCTCAAAGGATCAGAATGAACATTATTAATGAACAATAGCTATTCAGAAACTCTACCCGAGACAATAAACTTTGACTACAGTAACTACGAGCAAACCGCCAATTTGCTAAGGTTTACGGACTGGTTGTCTACTAAATATCGTCGACCGCCGTCTAACTATCTGTATATAGGCACCTATACAGAGAGAAAAAAAATGGACCATTTATTCGCAGACAATAGCAATTACTACAAAGCCTCGCGAAACATCAAATTCTGTCTAAATAATGTGCCATGCATATAAATCAAAAACAGGTATACCGCGAGTGATACAGTATACACTGAAGACTGCAGTCAGAGTTGGGCAAAATTTTATCTAGATAATTATTCGAATAAAAATGTATTCGAATAATTTTCAACTATGATTATTCGAATAAAAAACTATTCGAATAATTTTCAACTATGATTATTCGAACAAAAAACTATTCGAATAATTTTCAACTATGATTATTCGAATAAATTTTAACGCCAATGCCGTCATCAGCTGCCGTCGAAAGATTATTTTCTTATGCAACTATGACTAATTTACCAAAATCCAAC